>JAOQMP010050241.1:0-11010 GCA_027563575.1 Erythroxylum pedicellare | reverse complement strand
CCCCCCACACAGTCAAGGAGTAAAGCCCTATCAATACTAGAGGCACATTCCAAAAATGAGACAATAGAGAAGCACAGAAATGTTCAAACCATAGCCCAACAATTGTAGTAAGAGAGGATTGACAAGACTATTATTAATCCTAAGAATGAGCAGTAAGGATAAACTTCCATGTTATAGAGGATCTAGTGGAAATTGAAAAAAGTAGGAATAATAGTTAAGACAAATAGAGCGATGATTATCTGCTTAATTTTAATATATAGATTACTCTAAATAAACTACCTAGTCCCGATAATGTTAGAGGAGGATAGTGATTATGATGATGAACCTGTTAAGGATTTATCTTTTATTTTATTTTCTTTTTATTATGACATGTATATTTTCATAATGTGTTCTTCCATTTTACAATTAAACTATGTGTTTTATTTTCATTATGTCATTTTTTATGCTCATTACTTCATTTTGGTTTGTTAAAATGTTACGTTTCTATTGTGTTTTATTATTTTTGCATTTTATTTAGCTTTATTTATTTATAATTTATAAATAAATTCTAGATGATGACTATAAATACCTTGGACAACATAAGGCAAATAAGAGTAAGAGAAGTTTCTAATACTTTTTTTAAAATTTCCTATCTTTATATTTATTTTCTTATTTTTATTTTTATTTTTATATCTAGTATATTAAGGAAATGTAGAACTCAAATGTAGCAAGGGAATCAATTAATTTATAGGCCCTTTTTTTAACTTATCAATATTATTGAAATTAGCTTAAAATGGAAATTCTTGAAAAAAAATTTGTTAATGAAAGAAGATTGATCAAGATGACATATTATAAGTTTGGTTATTTTGTGATTAAATTAGTTTAGGTCAATGGCTATAAGTACTAATAATTATATTAGTTTTAATTTGCTTAAATAATCTTGACAATGGATACTTAATTTCTTCATGATATTTTTTTGTATAATTTAGTCATATCATCGAGTTAGAAGTGAATTCTTTCCAAGAATTTTATTATCCCACTAAAAAATTGATAAAAAGTATTTGAATAAGTGAAAATAAATAAAATTTTCGTTGGCTTTAACCTAAGTGAAAAGCTTGAAAGTTAAAAAAAAATAGTGTTAGTAGCTAATAATGACAAAACCAAGTAGTCCGAATTACTTATGATAAGGTGTTTTCTTTCATTTTAAAAGTTTAGGTGAATTTTCAAATAAGACTCTAAATTCTCCTGTGAAAATTCAAATTCAAATTTAATTTTTTATTTCTCTATTTATTCGAGTTATTAAAAAGTTTAAAATTTAAAACATCTTTCTCCTCTATGTCTACTTTATGCATTAGTTTGAAATTTATAAATTAAGTTGATGTTTGAAGGATTTATGGGTTAATTTGAATTAATTTATGAATTAGTATAAATATTAAATGCCTAATTAATTGATGAACAATGCAAATAAGTGCCTAAATAATGAAATGCTCTATTTCTTTATATTTTGTCATTGTAATATCCTTTATAAGGATTGTTTGTACCATTAAATTCTTTTTGGATTGAATTATTTAATTTTAAAAAACAAAAAAATGCATTATGGATAACCTTGATTATTTCAATTGATTTGTTGAATTATTTCCTTAAAGTACTATCATTTTATGTTAAGAGTGATGTAATTGATTTGCTTGAGGATAACAAAAAAGATTAAGTGTAACATATTTTCTTAAGTATTTTGCTTGATTTTAATGCTAAACTACTTTGTTTTAGTTAGTTTTTGATATCTTTTTAAGTAATTAGGAAAATTAGAACTTATAATTTTATTATTCAATAAATAAAAGTAATTCCATGTAAAAACATAAAATATTTTTGGAAGAATATGGTATAGCCCACGCTTATTTGCTAGCTTAAAATAATTGCAATTCTTGGAAGAATATGACGTAGCCTATGCTTATCTTCTAGGTCATACCTTGAAACGATCAAGTACAACAAGTGATTACAACCTAAGCCACAGATGTATAGGAGACTATAAGCAAGTTAGAGGAGATGGTTAGGAGACACAATCATGCTAGAAGCTATGTATTCATACAAAAGAAAAATAGTAAGATCCATGGCTTTGAAACACCTTTTAAGAGGTTGCGTATCATCCCACTCTCACAAGACATATCCCTAAACCTACTGACGGTATCCGAGAACATACTCCATGAGAGTGGTATGCTAGAACAGTCAACAATCGAACTCGTTACAAATTTTTCTTTACAATGCACGTATAAGTGAAAAATCAATAGTCAATTTCGTCCCATTTTATTCATAAACATTTTCAATCACAAGAGTTACAATCGTTATACAACTAATTAGAATTTCACTAGTCACTTGGGGCCCATTTTAGATATAAAACATTTTAGTTATAATGTCATTAAATTACAAAATCATTCATATACACATTGTACAATATTTTTGAATACATATTTTGATACAAAATAATAAAATACATATGTAGGTGAGAATTGATCCTAACCTCTATCTCTTACTCAATTGTAGCAGCTAGACTCCCGTTTGTCTAACACTCCTCTGAGCTTGAAAAATAATGTTGCAATTTTAGGGTGAGTTTTGCGAACTTAATAAGTGGATCATCCTCGATGACTCACTCATTCACATAACACATCAATTCATATAATCACATAATTCACTTCACTTCATCATGTTGAGTCACATACATTTCATATTTATTTAAAACATATATCACATTCAAAAATCATTCAAACTATTTAAATCATATATATCAGATGCATATGCAGTGCTCACGAGACTCACTTTAAATTTGTTATTGTTATGACCGAGTGCTTATAATTGTCCCGTATCCATCGTAGATACCGGGCTCATTGATAGTGGTTATTCTAATACCGTGCTTATTGACCGAGTGTCTAGCTTATCCTTAGACTTACACCTCAAAAACACTGGTTATTCTAATATCATAACTCAATTTCTCGTCATTTCTTTTCTAACATTATATGATCTCATAATATCTAATTCTCATTAACATTTACTTAATACATATTACTCAACTCTTTTGAATCATAACTACAATCATATGAACATCTTTATTCACATTATACCCATACCTTTGGTACTTTGATATCATCAATTCACTCACTAAGTTAAAACCCCAATTATCACTTTAAATATATCACACGTTTAATCACTTAGTCAAAGCATCATTCTAGGTTCAGTTCAAGCTCTATTTAAGCCTTAATTAAGACCAAATGACTAGTGAATGTCCGTTAGGCAGACATTCATGTCCGTTAAGCAGACCTTTATGGATCTCTTATAGAAATGTTAAATGTTGACCCTCTAAACAGTAAAATATCTTCTAGGGGTCTTCATAGAAGTTGTAGAACTCGAAGTCCTCTTTCAAAGCATACTTAAATGACCTAAATCAGAGTTCTACATAAAAAGTTATGCCATTTTCTCCAACATATATCTAATTGCATCCTTAGTTTCCAGATTCCTAATTCTTTACTTATTACATACATTACCTTATGCTTGGTCTATTATTTATAGTTTAATACTCATCATTTCCCCATCATTACAACTCCATTTCAACTCAATATCATCCATAAATAAATTATAGTCTATGATTGATCATGAATACTAATAATAGAACATATACATATATATACATTCATCATCAACTTTCTACACCCAGTACTCAACTTTTGAAACTCTTAAAGACAGAATTTGAATTCGATGTATTCATGAAAAATATATCCATATGTCTCTAATTTAATCCAAATCAATTTGGATATCTACAGGTCAAGTTATGACTAAAATACAGAAGCATATCTAGTGGAATTGTTACAACTAACATATTCCAGCCACTTTAAAACACCATTATCACTTTGTCTCTAAACTTCCATCCTAGTTCTTCTCTTTTCAAGACACCAAAATTGCCTTTTTTTAAGTTCAATACTCAATCCAATCCATTTCTAAAACCATTAATGATCCACGTTTTTATACATAAAAAATAGAACATGAAAATGTCTATTCACAAATCAATTTTTCTGCACTTCTTTCTACCTCATTTTAGGGTTCATTCTAACTCTAAATCAACTCTACATCAATTTATGAATCATTAATCATCATAATCATTAATCATCATACATATACAAAAGCAACACATTTTCATATACATTTCACCACTCACATTCCAGCATACATAAAACACCATTTTATGTCCATTTAACCTCTAACTATCATCATACATGCTTCATTCAATAATTCAAGAAAAGTTAATGCTTATACTTACTTGCTTAGCTTCAATTTCTTCAAATCACACTTAAACCTAGCTTCTCCCATGTATCCCACGTTCATTAACTTTTAAGGTGAAATGGGTTGGGTCTTTTATAAACAAGAAGATAGCAAGGTTGTTAATTGGCTAGTAATGAAAGAAAGCAAGGTTCCATTTGATGCTTAGAGAATAGAGTGTCGTGAGTGAAGGAGAGAGCAAATGATATGAAGAAAAGAAGCAATTGTCGTAAATGGACAAATGAAAGACCATAAGATGGTCTTTAAGTTAGGTAAAAATTCGTGAGTGGTGAGTGGCAAGTGTTGTGACACTTGTCACTTGCCATTTGTCATCTTATTGTGGTCTCTAATTGGTTCCTTTAAGAAGCTAGTTTATTTGTCTCCAATTTTTAACACAAATTTCTCCCAATTTTTTATGAAACTTGTCATTAAATCCCAATGTCATAAATAAAATTTGCATTACCATTCGACTCTTATTTCTACTGCTATTCATCAATTGTTCTACCACTTGGCATTTTTCCTTGTCCGAAAATACCCAAAATTTCATAATTTTGTCAAAATTTCATTAAAAATTTCGAGTTAATAAATATACTCTCCAAATCAATTCTTAACATATACAATTCACAATTCCAAATATAATCACATTTATAGATTAGTTATACCCAGAAAATGTCAATGAATGCATGTACAATTATTTTAATGTGTGCAATAATCAAATTCATGTGTGTGTATGCTAACATTATGCATGAACATGAAACGCAATTTTCTAATCTCTCATGACTATTTCTCAATTATGCAAATCTAGGATTCTAACCCTTAGTATGAAAAAGAAGATGTTACAGGTCGTGTCTATCACCTAGAGAAATAAGTGAGGCCCATAATGTAGACCATAACTATCGAGTAGACCATGTTCTAGGTAGAGGAAGACATACTTAAGGGTCAAATTTCTAATTTTTAAAGAAAACACGTCGAAGAAACATCCTTTAATCTCTGAAATCTATAGCTAGTCATTAGAAGGATTGTCCAGCATTTAGGAGATCAATTTTAAGTTTTTTGTTTTCACAAGAGAATCAAGATCTAGAAATCATCTTAATGGATCAAGTTATTTTCAAAAATTAGGAGCTCATCTATAAAAATTTCTACCATTACTTCTCTATTTTTTCATTCGATTTCATTGTTTTGAATATGTTTTATGCTAAGCACTTTCTTTATATTTAGATAAGGAAAGCCTTGGTAGTTATATTTGTATAGATTAATCTAATTAAATTTATGATATGCGTGATATTTTTGTAGTCGCCATTGTTAGTTTTAATGTTAATTTATTTATGTTGATATCTAAATTTGATCTTAGTTTACTTATGGATGACTTGAGAGAGTCCCCTTATGAGTGGACAGTGGCTTAGGTAGAGGGGTTTAGATGGAATGCTCAAGGGAGGCTACATGATATTCCTGATATTAGGGTGACCCCTTTTATAGAATTTTACATAGTGTAATGCATTCAAAAAGGTATTAGCAATGGTAGAGATATAAATTAACCAACCATAGAGTGTATGGTTATAAATTGAGATAGTTTAATTTTAATATATAGGAAGTTTCTTTAGGGTAGAGAATATATCCAATTTCAGTTAATTAAATCATGAAATTGGAAGTACTACTAAAGAAAGTACTAATTTAAAAATAGCTATTTGATTGCATTTTCTTTTGATCAATTATCTTACTATATATTTCCTTGGCCATTGTCTAAGTCTAAGTATGTTAAGTTTAGGTTTATTTTATTTTTCTTTATTCAAAAACTTATAAAAATCAATTTTTTGTTTATTATCCTTACACTAGTTAATAATTTTAGGCTTTCTATCTGCATTGCTTATTTGTGGGTTTCGACCCCTACTTACCATTATATTGCTTACCAATAAAATGTAACAAAAGTACATATCAACATTACATTAACTACCTTAGGTAAATAGATACCCTTTTAAATCTTTCTTGATAATGGAGAGTAGCCACAAACCTTTCTTTAATAAAAAAAGCATAAGAAACAACCCTCAAATTGAACCGTACAATTTCAACAAATCTTGTTCGGTCACTTTAATGGTTGAGCTTACAATTAATTCACAACCAAATTTCTTCAAGATTTTCTTAAATATATTTTTAATAATAAAATTTCATAAAATTATCCAACAACCAGAAAATCAAGTATTTATACCATACAATACTTTAAATATTCATTAGAGATATAAATTAAACACTATAACAACTAGCCTTTAGGTAAGATCAACTAGCTATGTACTCACTTTTAGATCTTTAGAATTCCTCTAGTTGGAATGTCCACCCTTCTGGCAACTTTTTGAAATATCCATCCACTAGTTGATATTAGGTAGTTGATAATAGTTAGTTGAATGTCTAGTCAGTTGTAACCTAACCAGTCTATAACGTTTTGACATCTTATCAGTCTAACCAAACCCTAACCAAAATCAAATTTTGAAAACACTTTGAAACATTAATTTTTAACACTTTAAAATTTTCAAGATCATAAAAAACCACATACTAATAAAATCTTAACTTTCATCACTTTCAAAAGTTATGGAAATTTTTTTTAAAGTTTTAGAGGCTTTTTTAATACAAATCTAAGTATTAATTCCTCTTAATAAAAGAAAAAAAATTCATGCATTAAAATCTAATATGCAATTTTTATCCATAAAGGCCCCATAAAGATTCAAAATGACTAAGCTAAGGGTGTAAGGTATATTACATTGATATTAGAAAATAAAAGATCTTCAATCCTCCTGTTTAGCTTTAGAGGTCTCTTGATACTTGATTTACCTACATAATATATCTTTTGGATCAATTGATTCAGATTCTCAAATATTTTTCTTTTCCATTCTTTAAATCACCAAAAAAAAGGTAGAAAATGTTTTTTGTTATCATCAAAATAAGCATTTTCCTTTTTTATCGATTTATTAGAGGAACTCTATTGTCAACAATTCACTTTCCCTATACCATCAACCTATAGGGGTTCTTTAGTGTTGATTATTGATGCTTTTTTCAATATACTCCTTTTGCTTTATTGACATGCTATACTTTTTCTAATTTTTTATTTACTTTTTTTTTCTCAATTGACCTATTAGAGGTTCTTCACTTTCTATTATCTACTTTCCATGCTTTTTTTTAATTTCAACAACCTATTATAGGGTTGTAGTGTTGATTATTTATTTTTCTTGACCCATTAGTATGTTAAAAGGTCGATAATGTTGATAATTTATGTTTTCATAAATTTAATTTTTCTACTTTATTGACCTTGTTGAGGTTTTCTAATGTCATTTACTTACTTTTCTCGTATTTACTTTTCGCACTCGATTAAGCTATTTCTCCTTTATCATTTATTTTTGTGCATTCACTTTTTTCCTTTATCATCATTTTATGGGTTTTCCAATGTTGAAAGAATTTAACATTGAATTTCATGTGACATTTTGTTTCAAATACAAAATTAAGGCTATAACACTTATAATAAATGGGACACAATTATTTATAAAAGTATGAACACTCATAATATTCTCACTTTTATAAAATAATAATTATAAAGGGACAAAATTGTAGACACTTAATTTTGTCTTATTTATTTTCTTGTATTTTCAACTTTTTATAAATAAAATTAAGGAAATGAAAATTCATTTTCAATTATTGGTCTTATGTTTATATTGTCCCTATTTGATTTTTCATAGTCTTTCCTTTGCTTTTTCTTAATTTTTATCACCTTGCTTTCGTTTAAATTATTAATTAATTAATTCATATTCAAATTGTTTAATATTGTTCTAATGCATGATTGATTTTCTAGGGATTAACTTTATATTTTAGGATATTTTAGGTTCTCATTTTCTAGAACTTTTTAGGCAAATTATAGAGATAAACTTTTAGGGGACAAAGACAATATGTGAAAAATTTTGGATTGTTAAGTTCAAAGACAAGTGTGTAGGGTTGATTTACAAACAAGGCAGACTAGTTCGTAAACAAAAGAAAAAAATGGTGTAGCAAGAAATGATTTAAAATGTATAAATGGAATAACTAAATGACATATCAATTATACTAAAGTACAGAGCAAAACAGTAAGAGGTGAAGCGTTAATCATTGTTCCAAAATTTTGGATGGAGGTGTTAAAAATGGTAGAATTGACAAAAAAAATCATGAAGACAAAATGACACATTTAAGAGAAAAAACAATAACATAGAAAAGAAAATAATGGTGAAGGTGTCATACACCCTAACTAACTTGGCTAAGTGGTTACGTAGGTTTGCAAAAATTTTACAATTTAAGGAGTTCAAAATGGAATAAACTTCAGTTTGAATCTAAAAGTAGGAGAGAAAATTAGGAGGAATTAGGGCAAAAAATGAAAGAATTTGAGGTAGTTTAGAGATATACAGTCATGTGAATAATATACACGATTGTGTAGGGATTTAATTCACTATGAATGTGTAAAGCTTTGAAGATGTTGTTTTGCCCATGTGATGATACACGCTTGTGTAAGTAATGTTTACAGATGTTTCCTATTCCTTTATAAGCTCCTAACAATTTGTAAATCTATAATTATGAGATGTTTTTAAGAAATATTGTCCCTAACACGATTGTATGGTCGTGTGTATTATAGAAATCCTAAGTTTGCACTATAAAAGTCAATCATGAAGAGAAGACAAAGAGGAGGCAGTTAAAGTCGAAGTTAGAGGCAAAATTAGAGTTTAATACATAAATTTGAACCTAAAATAGAGAAACCATAAAGATTACTTCAGAGATCCGATAGAGAACAACTTTTGATTAATGTTTCAAGTGGATTATATTAGAGAAAAAGGGATATTTATCTATACATATACATATACATACATATATATATTTATATACATACATACATACATACATATCTATATATGTATGTATGTATGTATGTATGTATGTATGTATTAGTGATACTTTTCTTTATATATATATATACACACATAAAACCCTAAGTTAGGATGGATATTGTGATTTGATTTTTTATTTAATGTAATTTGATTGATTAAAATTTAGTTATGTTGTTTAGTTATTGAATTAATATTTTCATATATTATTTCAATGTTTGATTTCATATGATGGAGATTGAGAAATCTTCTTGTAGGAATATTTATTATTTCCTCACAATTTATTTCATTTTAGGTATAATAATAAGATGAACAAAGGAAATGCAACAATGAAGGGAAAAGGAGGCATTCAGAAAAAAAGATAAAGAGGTGAAAGGCCATTTAGAGACTCGAGTGAAGCTTGCCCACCACTTGCGTAAGATACTGCTACACATCTACTAGTGCAATATGAGATGCTATATTTTAATGTCGGGGCCTATGAGGAGCAATTTCAAAGGCTTAAAGATAAGAAGTTTAGGACCGGAAGATGAATAGATTGGGAGGCGCCAAAGCATATTGACTCAGCCCAGCATGTTTATAATTTATCAATGTTAAAGCATGGTTCCAGTTTTTCAAGATAATAAAGCTCATATATTAGGAATTTACACTCGAGGTGTGCTTTATTTGTTGTGGAAAAGGGTTGCTACTATTAGAACCGACCAAACACTATCTAATTTTGGATGCTCAGGGAAATGGCAAGGATGGATTGCATGGATTTATTTATAATGATAGGGCTCTATGATGAGGAACTTTTGGAGACGCAAGAATATATGGCCCTGCGAATAGACTTTCTTTGTAGGATGGATGCTTGAAACTTATGGCATAACATTAACAAGGACGTAAATTATAACCTTAACAAATTAAAAAGCTTCTACCCTACGACATCCCGCACTCAGGTGCATTTATAGGATTATGAGTCATACACCAGTGTTTTGAAAATCGAACCAAACCAGTCGGTCGGACCGAAGAACCAATGAATTGGAGCATGAAACAATCTAGTTTAACCTTTATTTTTTGTGAGTGATTGACCCATTTATTTTGAGGTCGGACCGGTAAAAACCTTTGAACCGGTGTAAGAAAGGATCCGTCAGTCCATTTAAAATGCCTTTATTTTAGAAAGTAAAAAGCTAAAAATGAAAGCTAAGAAGGAATTAAGAACAGAAACAAGACGCACGCACATGCCACTCTCTCTCAAGTCTCAAGCCTCATTGGGATTCGTCGCTATCAATGTCACCTCCAAACCGGTATTGGGAGGCCTAGCCCTTCACGGGTCTTTCCCAAAAAAATGCTTCAACCCCCATTCCAATCCTAACCGAAACCCCCTTTGGTTTAGCCTATTTACGTAGCTCTCCCAACTTCACTGTATCTTCTCAGCATCTGCTCTCACTATTCCAATGATGGGATGAATAAAACTTGTCGGTGGTTACACCTGGCTCCTTGTTGCGCTTCTCCACTGTTGCTTGATTAGACAAATAAATGTCTACGTTCCACCTCCTGTTTCCTCTCCAGTCCTGCGCGCTCCTCATCGTAGCTTCTCCAAGCCGCAGCCTCCACGCCAGCAAGCCGAGCCGCAACTCCTGCTTCACTCACTCCTGCTGCACCTCCACCATTCTTTTCACTCCTCTCACTGTAACTTCTGATTAGACAATTTGGTAGTGTTTGGTTACTGTCCTCATGGGTGGGGACAGTAGACAGAGACGCAAAAGTCCCGTACTCCATAGCGTTTACTTGCTGTCTCCACCTATTTTTGTCCCGTCTCCGGAGCACGGGGACAGAAATTTTTTGTACCTCCCATGACTGTGGT
>JAOQMP010050221.1:0-11010 GCA_027563575.1 Erythroxylum pedicellare | reverse complement strand
ACTTAATTAGTCTAATCATGCTTTATTAAATAAATAAATAAATAAATAATATTTAAAAAAAATTTCGGGGCTAATAGTAAGTATTGACTTCATTATTGGCTTGCCAAGAACTAGGAGAAATCATGATAGCATTATGGTTGTAGTAGATAAATTCTTAAAGATGGCTAATGTTATTGCTTGTAATAAAATTAATGGTGCATCTCATGTAATGAACTTGTACTTTGAAAATGTTGTAAAACTCCATAGAATTCCTAGGAGTATTATTAGTGATAGAGTTGTAGAGTTCTTGGGTCATTTTTGGAGACATTTGTGGGACAGACTAGGAACTACTTTGACGTTTAGCACGACTTTCACCCTCAAACGGATGGCCAAACTAAATTTGTAAACCGAAGTCTTCGCAACATTTTGAGATGTTTATTGAAGGGAAAGGTGAAAAATTGGGATTGCTTGCTTGCTCTTGTCGAATTTGCCTATAATAGCTCAAAGAGTAAGACCAAAAATTTTACTCCTTTTGAAATAGTTTATGGTGTTAATCCTCTTATTCCACTTGATTTGAGCATGGCTAGTTCTAGTATTCCATTTAATGTGAAGGTCGAGGATAGAGCTTTGGAAACTGTCAAGCTTAATTCCAAAGCTAAAGCTCACATCGAAAAGAAGAATGAATCCAACAAGATGCAAGCCAAGTTAAAGTCTTTGGTGGACTTCAAAGAAGGTGACTTAGTTTGGGTAAACTTAAGGAAAGAAAGATTTCCATTCAAGAGGAAGAACAAATTGATGTCTAGAGTCAAGGGACTGTTTAAGATTCTCAATAAAATCAACCAAAATGAATATAAGGTAGACTTGCCAAACACTTAAAATATTTTTAACACTTTCAATGTTTATTATTTGAGCAAGTATGTGGACGACACAATGAGTTCCAATCTAGTTGATGAGGCTGCCTATAATGAAAGCTTTGAAGGAGGGAAGAATGATGGAGGTCCATCTAGCCAAGTTTATGAAGGCATTGCCAACATGGGCCTTGGTTTGGTTACTTCTAGTGACATTAGTTCAATTAATGAAGAGCTTGAGGAAGAAGATGTTAATCTAATCCTAAAGCTCCAAGTCTTGCTGAGGCCTTTTGGGACTTTACAAATTTGTGATTTTTAAGGGCCAAAATCTTGGTGCTTGTTCTGTTGAGAAGGTCAACTTTTTTTGCACTCTTTAAGGATATTTAAGCCTAATTTGAATCCAATAGGTCAACCCAAGTCTCGGTCAAATTCGGCTGAGTTGTGAGATCAATAAAAATTTAATTACCTTTTTTATGTTGGCTTTATGATGGTTTTAATTTAGGCTCTTTTAACTTCAATTATTGTTGTGTAACTTCCCTATTTACAAGAGTTAAATGTGTGTTTATAACTTGTTTAGAAGCTGATTCGTTTTTCCCATATAAATGTGTGTAATCTTTCAAAAGGAAGGCCAGATTATCAAATTCAAATTGTGAGAAAGATTTGCCTTTGCATGTTATCATCTTTATTTGGGTTTTGTTAGTTTCTAAAAACTATCAATTGGGTTTTATGTGTAGTCCGAAAACACAAAATTATCTTTTCTTATTCACCTGATCATTCCCTTTCATTCATCTAATCTTCCATTTCAGTCAAATTCTTCACATCAGCCCCTTTTGCATCATTTCCTAAAAATTTGCCCAAATTCCTAATCCAAAACGTCCAAACAAGAAAAATCATATCTTTTTCCTTACCCATCATTTTAAAAAAAATTCCTTCACCAATGTTGTATTTCACATTCTAAACTTCAATTTGACATTAAATTCCATCCAATTCCGTTCAGCTGTTATCCCAGAAAATGAGCTAGAAAATTCGTCTAATTATCTACTCCTCCAATTTCAGGCTTTTCCATTTCACATAAACCACCCATCCAATAAATTCCATATTTTTTAATCCGTTCATCTTTTCACAAAACTTCCTCCTTCAAGATTGTAGTTCACATTTCAAACTTCAATTTGGCGTATAATTTGACCCTATTTGCTTCAATCAATCACCTAGAAAACGTGTTTCAATTTGGCTGTCTAAATCTACCTATTGCCACACCTTTCCAGACACATCTAAACTAAATTAGTCATACCATCTAAACTATTGATCTGATTGAAAATCTTCCTTCATTAACGTTATAGTACACATCCTGCTCTACAATTTTGTCTTAAGAATCACCTTCAAATTCTAAGCTGTTTGTCTGGACTTCTTCTTACAATTTGTTCATTTGTTTATATTTGGGAATTTCCAAGTTTTACCAAACTTCAACCATCATCCCTAAACACCACAACAAGCACCATGCCATCATTTGGTATCAGAGTCAATCTAAATCCTGGTCCTTTTATTTCCCCACCCTTTTTCCATGTCCAACAATTCAAACACCCCAAAACATCGTCCATCTATGTCTAGCAGAAATCCACAAGACTTGGCAACCGCATTTGAGAGGATAAGGCTAGATATGGAGGCCCTCAAAGCCCAAAAACGAGTCCTTGGAGACTCTAGTACAGCACTCCCCTTTGAAGACTCACAATCCCATTGAAGAAGATTTAATCGATAAAGAATTTAGAGAGGTCGGCTAACCAATAGTAGCAGGTCATGTAGGAGCTATGCGAGGAAGAGAGAGAGGGCTTTTTCATGGTGCAGGAAAAGCAGCACCTAGGAATTTACCACCCCTAATCCGTGGGGAAAGGCAAAAAGAGTTTTTCAATTTCAAAGTTGAATTACCATAATTCTATGGTAAGATTGATGCTGATGCTTACCTTGAGTGGGTATATGCTATTGAGAGGGCTTTTGAATTGAGAGAAGAGAGTGAGGATAAGAAATTGAAGCCTGTTGCTATAAGGTTGAAGGGGTATGTTGCCTATTGGTGGGATAATTTACAATAGAAGAGAGTTAGAGAAGGTAGGCCACAGATTAGTCAATGGTACCGAATGAAGTTGGAGATGGATGTTGTGTTTTTGCCTCCACACTAGAGGCAAAAGTTGATTGATCAAATGTTGAGCCTAAAGCAAGACAACAAAATCGTGGAGTAATACACCATGGAGTTTAAGGAATTCTTGATGAAGTGTGAAGTATAGGAGACAGAGGAGATGATTATAGGATGATTTCTTAAGGGCTTGAAACAAGAAATCGAAGACAAGGTAAATTTCAACTCTAATGATTCTCTTTTTGAGTTGAAAAAATTGACTTTGAAAAGTGATATTTACCTTTAAAACAACCATCCAAACAAGTCCATGCCTAGATATTCCTTAACCCCATCAAATTACACTCCACCAGCTAAAACAAGCCAACATAATGCCTCAAGTTTTGGCCCATCTAAACTGGCCGACACTCCACCACCTAAATCCACTTCAAATGCTCAAAACACTCCATACACTCCAAGAAACACCCAATCTGCCCCACCTAACAAAATTATATCCAAAAACCACCTAAAATGTTTCAAATGTCAAGTATATGGCCATTATCAAACTGAGTGTCCTACTAGAAAAGTTATGACCATTCAAGAGATTGAGGAAATTGAGAATGAGTTGTATCATGCTGATTTTGTTGAAGATGAGCCACGACCAGATTTGGATGATGAAAAAAATGCTCTTGCTTGTGATGCAAATGTGTTAGATGGTGAAATGCTTGTTTTGTTGAGAGTCTTAAATTGTGCAAAAAGTAAAGAAGATTGGAGGAGGAAATCTCTATTTCATTCTAGGTGTTTGATAAAAAATAAGTTGTGTGAAGTTGTTATAGATAGTGGAGCATGTGAGATTGTTATTGCTAGTGAAATGGATGATAAATTGGGTCTTGAAACTAAGCCTCTCGACATACAAGTTGACTTGGTTAGATTCAAAGCATGAGATTAAGGTAACAAAGAAGTGCCTTGTTCCATTTGCTATTGGGCAATATGAAGATGAAGCTTCTTACCATGTTATTCCTATGACGGTTTGCCATTTGTTTATGGGAGGCCTTGGTTGTTTGATAAAGATGTCCATCATCAAGGGAGAGCAAATAATTACACATTTTTCCATGGTGGTAAGAAGATTTTGCTCAAACCTTTGTTGCCCGAAAAGAGGAGGAAGAAAGGAGAAGTTGGAGCCATTGGATTGCTTTCCAATGAGGAGAAAAGTTCTATCATAGAGAAGCTACCTAGTTACATTCCCATTGATATAGATGATGAGCCCAAATTGAGCCACCCCATTCCTAGTTAGGTACAATCTCTAATCAATGAGTTTAAGAGACTTTTTCCCAAAATGCTTCCAACCAGCCTACCCCCTCTTAGAACCATCCAACATGAACTCAATTTCACTCCCAGAGACCAAATTCCCCATAAACACTCCTATAGGATGAGCTCAAAAGAAAATGACGAATTGCAAAAGCAAGTTGATGAGTTGTTAAAGAGAGGTTTCATTAGAGAGAGTGTGTCACCATGTATGGTCTCTACATTTGTTGTTCCTAAAGATAATGGAAAGTAGAGGATGGTTATTGATTCGAGAGTCATCAACAAGATTACCATCAAGTACAGATTTCCTATCCCAAGACTTGATGATATACTAGACCGGTTACATGAAGCTACAACGTTCACTAGGCTTGATCTTGCAAATGGATTTCACCAAATCTGTGTTAGAGAAGGTGATGAATGGAAGACGACATTCAAATAAAAGGAAGGACTCTATGAATGGTTATTCATGCCTATGGGACTTTCCAAACCTTCCACTTTCAAGAAGTTGATGAATGAGGTACTTAAACCATTTCTCAACAAATTTGCAGTTGATGATATTTTGATGCATAATACTAGTTTATATGAGCATTGCTTTCATTTGAGGCTTGTCTTTAAGGTTTTGGATCACGAATCGTTTTCTGTAAATGTGGAGAAGTGTCATTTTTGTGATAGCACAATTAGTTTATTAGGTTATGTAGTGTCTAAAGATGGGATTAGTATAGATCTGACCAAAATTAATGTAATTGTAAAATGGCCATTTCCTAGAATTCGGTTTCAAGTTAGGAGTTTTCTTGGGTTTTGCTTCCTTTATAGGCAATTCATTAGGGGTTTTAGTACAATTATAAGTCCTATAACGGATTGCATGAAAAAAGGTTTGTTTAAGTGGACTCCTCAAGCCACAATTGCCTTTAACACTTTGAAAAATGTCATGACCAAAGCTCCTATTTTAGCCTTGCCTAATTTCAGCTTGCCTTTTGAACTAGAGTGTGATGCTAGTGAACTAGGAATAGGGGCTGTTTTGAGTCAAGAGGGTAGACTAATAGCATTCTTTATTGAAAAGCTAAATGACACTAGGAGAAAATATTCTGCTTACGATCTTGAATTCTATGCTTTGGTCTGTGAACTTAAACATTGGAGTGCATATTTGTTGTCAAGTTCTTTCATCTTGTATACTAATCATCAAGCTTTGAAATACATTCAAATTCAATCTAATTTGAGTAGAAGAAATGCATCATAGGTTGAATACTTGCAATCCTTTGATTTTGTAGTGAAGTATAGGGATGGTCCAAGTAATGTTATGGCTGATGCATTAACTAGGAGATATGAGATTTTTAGTACTATGCATGCTTATGTAATAGGTTTTGAGGACATTAGGAACTTGTATAAGGCAGAAAGTGAATTTGGTGAGATTTGGGAGAGAGTTAGGAAAGATGGTGCTTTTAGGGATTTTGTCATTCATGATGGTTACGTTTTCAAACTTGATGCTCTTTGTGTTCCTAATTGTTCTTTAAGACAAGCTATTTTGAAAGAAGTCTATAGTGGAGGCTTAGCCGGTCACTTTGGAAGAGACAAGACTTATGAGTGAGCTAGTAAGAATTTTTGTTGGCCCAAGATATGGAAGGAAGTCACTCAGTTGGTTAAGGATTGCAACAGTTGCAAGCAATCCAAAATGACAACTGGAGCTCATGGTCACTATATGCCATTGCTGGTTCCTAATTCTCCTTAGGAAGATGTAAGTATTGACTTCATTATCGGCTTACCAAGAACTAGGAGAAATCATGATAGCATTATGGTTATAGTAGATAGATTCTTAAAGATGGCTCATTTTATTTCTTGTAACAGAAATAATGATGCATCTCATGTAATGAAATTATACTTTAAAAATGATGTAAAACTTCATGGAATTCCTAGGAGTATTATTAGTGATACAGATGTAAAGTTGTTGAGCCATTTTTGGAGACATTTTTGGGCTAGACTAAGAACTACTTTGAAGATTAGCACGACCTTCCACCCTCAAATGGATGGCCAAATTGAAGTTGTAAACCGAAGTCTTAGTGACATTTTGAGAGTTTATTAAAGGAAAAGGTGAAGAATTGGGATGGCTTGCTTGCTCATGCTGAATTTTCCTATAATAGTTCAAAGAGTAAGACCACAAATTTTACTCCTTTTGAATTAGTTTATGGTTCTAATCCTCTTGTTCCACTTGATTTGAGCATGGCTAGTTCTAGTATTGCATTTAATGTGAAGGACGAGGATAGAGCTTTGGAAATTGTCAAGCTCCATGCCAAAGCTAAAGCTCACATCGAAAAGAAGAATAAAGCCTACAAGATGCAAGCCAATCAGTTAAGCACTCAAGAACACAGGAAATAGGAATTAAAATTGATAAAAAAAGATAAACTTAATTTCAATCAATAAGAACACCTTGCGCATAAACATAAAAGAAAGCAAACTCTCTCTTCATTCATATAAGAAATTTTCAAAATTACAACATGTTCAGCATTACAACCGAAAATAGCCTTATTATAGGCATTACAATATAAGATACAATATTAAAAACTGAAATAAATTTCTTCAAGGTAGTAAAGAACATGGCTGATGTGGAGAGCGTGGTGGAGAAGGTGGGTGAGACGAAAAGACAATCTTCAATGTTGAAAGAGAGGTGGCTGCTGGAGAGAATAATATGGAGAGGTGAATATGATAGTCACAAAACACTAAAACATGCTTAATTAAACCTAAAACTAATGGGTTTTGAAATGGGCTTAAGTAAAAATAACAAGGGGTCCATGTATTCTAACTTTAAAAGCTAAATTGAGCCCTTAAACCAAGTTTGAAATAGAAGTGACTAAAAACCAACATGGCACCCTTGAAATGTGACCTATTGCACTTATTCTAACCCCAAAAGAGACAAATAAAAAAATCTCATAACAAACAAACCTAAATTTGACCCAAAAGAAGCTCAAAAACACAAACAACCTAAACTAGTCTGTTAGCCCAATTATGTAGACATAGTTAGGCTCCAAAACATTTCCATATATAGACTTCCCATATTTGGGCAGCCTAGTTTCAACTTGTTTTTGCACATAAATTTGGAGTTGTTCCTTCAGACGCTTTGCTCAGGACCTTGTCACCGGACTGACAAAACTTTCCATATTGAAAAAACCTTCCATGTTGGCACTTGAATGATCTAGTTTTTCTTGAACAGCCCCAATATGATTTCCCTTAGCATCTCCTTTCGCTTTAGCTCCATTTTCCAAATTTGGTGAAGTTTCCTTATTTCTACCCGAAAACTTTCCATATTTGGAATTAGTTTTAAGTCACCGAGAGTGCTTTTTGAAGCATCTTGAATGCCATTTGTATCAAAAACCAATATGCCCCTTGAAATGTGGTCCATTTCACTTATTCTAACCACAAAGGAGACAAATAAAAAATAGCCCATAACAAACAAACCAAAATTTGACCTAAAACAAGCTTAAAAACATAAACACTCCAAACTAGTCTGTTAGCCCAATTATGAAGACATACTTAGGCTCTAAAACATTTCCATATATGGACTTTCCATATTTGGGCAGCCCAGTTTCAACATGGTTTTGCACATAAATTTGGAGTTATTCCTTTAGGCGCTTTACTCGGGAACTTGTGACCGGACCGAAAAAACTTTTCATAATGGAAAAACCTTCTATATTGGCACTTGAATGATCTAGTTTTTCTTGAACAACCTTAATATGATTTCCCTTGGCATCTCCTTGCGCTTTAGCTCCATTTGCCAAATTTGGTGAAGTTTCCATATTTGGAATCCGAAAAATTTCCATATTTGGAATCAGTTCTAAATCAATGAGAGAGCTTCTTGTAGCATCTTGAACACCATTTATATCATATTAAAATATACATTTTTAATATGAAAATTTTCAAGTGGCAAGATAATTTGGTACATGAAAATTGGAATGATTAAGCCTATGAGTTAGTGACATTTGACATAGTTGATGCCTTGACAAATGGCATAGTTAATAAAGTGAAAAGTAGCCTAATTAAATTTTGGCATTTGATAGCATTCATTGAGTGAAAAATGTTTTAATGGAAGTGTGACAAGTGGTAGCTAAGTGCAGGACATATATGACACATGCGAAGAAGACATATGCCTTATGGTGGGAGTGACACCTAGCAATGGAAGAGGTAAGATTCTGTTCGAGTCATTTTTGTCTTGTTCATTGTTCATTGTCTTGAAATCTCACCACGAAAACTCTTTCATTTCCTCTCAACTTCTGGAGGTTTTAGGATCAAGTTTTCTTAGGATTCTTATTTTGAAAGTGCTTTGGTTGCATAAGGGCTGTTTTGATTACTTCTTTGAAGAAGGAACTTGAAGGTAATTAAGTAAGGGAATACCAAACTTGGTATCATGTTAAAACATGTTTTGTTTGATGTTTTAAGTGAATAAAACATGTACTAAATTAAAGAAGAATTATGGTTAGAAACTTGTTACATGCTGTATACTTGTCAGAAGGAGTGAGTCTATTGAATAGGCATTAGTATTATAGCCATATTTTGACTTATAGACATCAAAATGGGATGATTTTAAAGTCAGATTAAAATAGTACACATATCTACAACTTTCATGAGGGAATTGAATTTTTTTTATTTCTATCACTAAGGATTTTAAAATTTGGCTTGAAGTTGAGTTTTGGTTGCTGTCCACGGTTGAGAATAGTCTATAGTATTTTACATATAACTCTCAAATTAATGATCCAAATTGCATTAACTTTATTTCGTTTGACACTTAATACATAGAGGAACATTTTTTTAGAAGACATATTGTCTAAAAACGTCAGTTTCTAGGCTAGAATGGCCATACAAAACTAATCCAAAAACTTGTCCTGTGAAAATAGTTGTTTGAAGGTTTTGGGTCACTTATTCCATAATTATGGGAAATGGTTAGGAAGGTGAAAAAATGGGGTTTTGTTCAATTGCTGAACTATATAAGGTTTAGTGAATACATTGGGCTTGTTATTTATCCTTTATTTATTAAGGCCAAAGACTTGTTATGGGCTGGATATTTATTTGTAAGCATGTGCACTCATTAAAAGTTACTTAGATTAGTTTATTTTAAAACTAGTTTTGGACAACCAATCGTGTGGGCCTAAATATAGTGCTCTATTAGGACCATTCCTCCTTAGGTTTGTTTAAGTTATTTTGGTCTTATTTAAGTTAGTTTAGCCCAATCCTAAGTGGATTAGGATCAGATTGCTATATTGGGCTATAAACTCCTAAACTAGTTAGGATTAGGATTGTCTTTTTTATTGCTTTTAGGGTTAGGATGAGAGAAAGGGTATAAGACCATATTTTATCTTTGTAAAAATCGTATTAGTTAATTAATGAAATTAAAAAATATCCTCTTCAAGAAAGGCGTGTTCTTCTTGTTGTTTCTTCAAGGATTGCATCACTTATCAAGGTAATCACTTATGACGTGTTCAATTCTTCTTTTTCCTTTGGGTTTGTTATAGAGAACCATGAGCATCTGAAAGACAAGAAGAGAAGTATCCATGGTGTGATTTGCCCCAAGGAAGCCTAGGACGTGACTTGCATAGACATGAGCTTGCAAAAGGAGGCTTAAGAGCTAAAATTGGATCAGATTTGAAATCTGAATGTTCAAGAGAAGGTGATGAACGAAATTCTCATATCAAAGGCCCAACATTCAAGTCTAATGTTCCTAAAGATCCATTACAAGATGTTGGAGGCCTAATGACAAGAACTAGGGCCAAAGCCACGAAGCAACCATTGAATTGTTTGATCTAAGACCTTCAAGAGACAGAGCCCATGTTGTTGAGTCAGATTTCATCTCATAAAGGTCCAAGAGGCATTATCTTACTCCTTGAATCCCAACATAAAGCGTCCAATTGGGATAACTCACTTAAAATACCATATGACAAGCATGTGCCACTTAAAAATAAGAATAAGGATGTGATCTATAACGTCCAACATGTTCAGATCATGTTTTAATTACTTTCCTTTTTTGTTTTCCTTGAAATAAGGTTATTTAGTCAACACGTTTATAAGCTTATTTTGTTTCCTTTTAGGGATTGATTTGTTTCCTTTTATTTAGTTTCTTTTTTAAGACCTTAAGTTAAGAAGTTTTTCCTATAAATAGGCACCCTCTATGTACTTTGAGAAGGGATGTTTTTTATTCAGAAATAGTATTGAGAGCTTTCTTGCTTTCTTTGTATTCTTTGAGAATACTTGACTTATCAATGGAGTGGTCTTCCTTTGTGGTGTCCTAAGGTTAGAGTTCTAAGAGACAAGTTCTCTTAGGGTTCTTTCCATTGACCAATATTCTTGCTAAGGTTCTAAGAGACAAGTTCTTTTAGGGTTCTTTTCATCGACCAACATTCTTCTAACCTCCCACTTTCTTTTTGTGCTTTGTTTCTATCTTTCCAATTTTGTTTCTTGTGATTCCATGTGTTTGCTTGATTCTATCTACTCTCGAGCATAGTTCCACCTTGTTGAAGGTCCTCTAGGACAAGTTCCTATTGGGTCTGCCATCAAATCATCTTCTATAAGACCTCCTCCAAATAAATAGGGTCCTTTAGCATTAGTTTTAGGGGGTATTCACGTTTCCTCTCTTCTTTGGATGTAAATCTCTCTTCTGCTCTTTCTTTCTCCTATGTTTTCTCTCTTTCTCTGGGTAAAACCTTGGTTTTGTTTTCTTCTCTACTTCTTCTTCTTATACCTGAATTCTGCACTATGTTTTCAATGATGATTTTTAACTTTGTTTTACTTAGAATTATG
>JAOQMP010050149.1:0-26050 GCA_027563575.1 Erythroxylum pedicellare | reverse complement strand
ACACTTATATTTCACAACTCATTTTAGCTCTCTCACACAAACTACTTGAAGCATATACCAATATGAAGGAATCACTTATACAATTTATGCCAACAATACATTGAAACCACAAGAGTGAACCTTCAAAGCTAACATCTTCCTCATATTCAACATACTCAAATAACACATTGATTAAAACTATAAGAAGATGAAATAATTATAAATAACTTTGCAAACTCATATGCACTTCCCCCTTAATTAATTTATTTAAACAAAAATTTTTATTTTCTTTTTCTTTTTCTTTTTCTTTTTCTTTTTCTTTCTTTGTTTCTTTTTTTCTTTTCTTTTCTTGTGCCTTTCTATTTTCTCTATTTCTTTTCCTTTCTTTTTTTAAAATTAAAAGAAACTAGATTAACATGGGAATTTCAATCATAAGACATCACAAAACATCCCAACATTAACCAACCCACACATATGTACACCCCACACTTACACTTTTGTATATCCACAAATTCACCAATTAAGAAAATGCGGTTTATACAGAAAGAAAGGTATAAAGCTTAAAGGGGCTTATTAAAAAGGAAAATCATATAATGGGTACGCTATTTGGCTAATGTAGTCTAGAATAGCAAAGAATACCTAATTATATCCACAATAATGCATGTGATAAAAATGAAGTCTCGAATAAAAATTTAAGGCAAAATCAGGATGTACATGTCATGAAGGTCACATATTATCAAAAGACAATAAGACTTATATGAATGTGTCAATCAAATAAGGCTCAAAATCTCACTGTCTTTTTCTACCACTAGTCACTACTCTTCTAAAGATAATGCACTTCGACCAATCACAAAAGTAAAAGTACATGTTAAAGTTGTTACGAAATTCTCTAGTCAATTCATACTCTAATCATGACCATATAGTCTTAGAATCAACAAAAAAGAGAAATTGTTTGTTTTGTTTGTTTTATTCTTTCTCTCATTTTGATTGAAAAATTAAAATAAGCAAGAAACAAAATAACATCGAAACACACATGCAAATAAAAAGTAATGAGAAAATGTAAAGGAAAGAAATTTACTTCTGTTGGGTTACCTCCCAAGAAGCATCTTGGTTTAGGGTCACTAGCTCGACTCCATACTTTCCTCACATGAATAAATTATGATCTTCTGGTACTACAGTTAACACCACTTCCACACGGGGCTGTTCCGAATAGGACCTTATTTGATTATCATCCTCTTTCAACGTCTTCCCTATCCTCAGATTCTTAATCTTGACTGAGTTCATACACTCCAAAAATGTTTCAAACATCTCTTTGCCTTTTTCTTCTTCAGTTAACTGCTTTTACCTGCTAAGTAAAGGAAAAAATCAGTCTCAATAATAATTATGAACTCAGTTTTTACCTCTGAGCTAAAAGATGTATCTTTTTCTACTTCGAGCTCCTCCTCAACTTCTTCCACACAAGCAATTCCTTGAATAGTCATCTCAAGATTCTCAAGCTCCTCATCTCTTTGTGAGATTTTTGCACTTACGTCTATATGGTATGCCTCGAGTTGATATGACTGCTCCTCTTCCATTTGTGATTCTAGGCGTTCAATCCTCACTGGCATTTCACCCGTATGGCTTAACAAGTTTTGGTTTCTAAATGTTATATACCTCATTTCCTGCTGGAACTATTAGGAATTCTGTTGAAATTTTTGCATACTCTTTTGAAGTTGTTGTATACCCTGTTGAAATTGAAGATTGTTAGCAATCACAGCATTCATCAATTGTTCTGGAGATGTACCTAAATTTTGACAAAAAGCTTCTAGTACATACTGGAATTGTTGTGTGTCTTGCAAACTATCATATAAGTAATTCTAATGGTTATCCCACTTATAACCAAAGTTAGATTGATCAATACAACCTTGGTTATAGGATTAAGAATAAGAGTTATAAAAGAAATTACTTATATCCATGTCAATTTTTTTCACAAATACTAAACAAAAAATCAAAAGATCAAGAAATAACTAAAACGAAACTAATTAAAAACAAATATGTACAAAACACCAATTAAAATCACAAATAGAAACTAAAACATCGCACTCCCCAGCGATGTTGTCAAAATTGGACAATGCATTGTAACGCTAATCAAAATAAAATAACTAGACTACTACTATAGCAATGGTGAATCTAGGTCGATCCCACAGAGAGTTTGTGTATAATTATTGAAATGAATTTAACTGGTGATTAGGTTTAATAGGGAGGGTCTTGTATTTAGAAAGAATAAAATAAAGTGAAACTAAACTAATAAAAACAAATTAAAGAAAACATATGAAAAATGATAAAAGTGGTAAACTCGATAGGGACCCAATTTTTTGGTTCAATCTCAACCTACACCGTAATTAAACATATTTCTTTGATTTGATATTCTTAAATCTCTCCTAAAAACTGTTAATTGTGGGTTAATAATTAACCCGAGTTTTTCCTTAGGTAGTGTTTAATTAAGATACGATCGTTAATTAAACCTAAATAACTTAGGACACGATCTCTAGATTTAATTAGGCAATAGTATTATGAATTAGGAAAACCAATTAATCAAGGCAACAAATACATATGCTGCATCATTTAATCAAGGTTATGTTATCCCTGATGATTACAAATCATTAGTCACTACACATGAATTTCAACATAACAATTACAAATTATATCAAAATTTTAAGAACGGGTTTGCAAATAAACGATTCAATGAATGCATTAAAATCCTCTTTTCATAATACCTAATGAGTTCATACACAAATAACTAAACTATAATGATATTATGATAATTCATACATAAAACCCAAATCAATCAACACAAGATAACATAATCAATTCCTAATGAGAAAAAGAAACATCAAAAACAAAGAAATACACGTAACCTGGGTGATTGGAGTTGATGTCACCCTCAAATCGATGTCGAGAGGTTTAACACTCTATGGGTCTCTACCATAAAAATGCTTCAACCCCTGTTAATAACCCCTACCGAAACCCCCATTATTTGCGCTACTCTCTCTTTTCTATCTTCTTTTCTCTCCCTAACCTATTGTTCTTGATGTGACAAATTAATATTTTTGCCATACATACTATTCACTCTTCTTTTAAAACCCTCCAAAAAATTTAACATATTATGGAAACGTCCATGTTTTCGTAAGACGCCTATTTGAAACACATACTGCATTTTCTTTCCACGCTATTGTCAGTTCAGTCTTGAAGTGCCGCTACGTCTTTTTATTTCTTTTTTTATTCCACCTTATATGCCGCGTTTGGCTTGTTCCCAGCAGCCTCTTGTCTTCCTCTTTTGTTGTCTCAACACTACCATTTTACTGCTCCATTAAATTTGTTGTTGCATGGCAAAAACATACACGTGCCAAGGATACTTTTTATGATTCTTCTTCTTTTTTTTTCCATTTTTCTTGTCTACCTTTTGTCTTTTAATTTTCTTCTTCTTGCTCCATGAAGACAGGTGAATATTAATCTTCAAAAAATGGCCCAAATATCATACTTTCAACTCACTTTAAATTCTTTGCTTCCAAATTATGCCTAAAATCACATTAAATCAAAGTGAGTATCTAAAGCAATTTCATATCAATAATTGCTAAGTGTTATGGAATAATTTTATAATCAATTAAGCATCTATCAATTTCTCCCACATTTAGCTTTTGGCCATCCTTGAGCAAAACATTAAAATTAAGCTCAAAGACCCAAAAACATTGACTCATTTCCCATATGTTCTAAGAATACATAATCATAAACAAAGATGAATGACTTTCAAAAATCATAGCAAGAAGTCAACATTCCAAGCTTTTACTCACGATCAATCAACATTCATCATCTTTAAAAACTGAGCAATCTAATGGTAGACTCAAAAAATGTGTTTAACTAAAATATATCCATGGGTACACTCAACACCATTCATGATCATGTCATTCCACAACTTTGCATATCATTTCATTTCTCCACCACTAATGTTCACATGCAAAATGATGAATCAAAGGACTTTTTAGAGTTGTAATATGGTCAAAGGCAAGGTGAGATGTATTTAGGTCAAGTAGCATAAAATTCATTAAAGATAGTGAAACAAATGCAACACTCAATATGACATCAAGTGCATAAGTTTGCGTTCATACAAAACTAGGTACCATTAGCTATAACGAATGCAACACTCATATTTCACAACTCATTTTAGCTTTCTCACACAAACCACGTGAAGCATATACCACAAGAGTGAACCTTCCAAGCCAACATCTACTTCATATTCAACATACTTAAATAACACATTCATTACAACTCTAAGAAGATGCATTAATTATGACTAACTTTGGAAACTCAAATGGACTTCCTCCTTGATAAATTTATTTAAACAATTTTTTTGTCTTTTTCTTTTTCTTTTTCTTTCTTTCTTTCTTTTTTATTTTCTTTTCTTTTGCTTTTCTCTTTTCTTTATTTCTTTTCCTTTCTTTTTTTAACATTAGAAGAAACTAGATTAATATGGGAATTTCAATAATAAGACATAACAAAACATCCCAACATTAACCAACCCACACATATGTACACCCCCACCCTTACACTTTTGCATATCCACAAACTTTCCAATCATAAATGCTCCACTAGCCTTATGAATTGGGTAAGACATTTGGTTAAGAAAATGTGGTTTATACAAAAAGAAAGGTATAAAGCTCAGAGGGGCTTATCAAAAAGGAAAATCATATAATGGGTAGGCTATTTGGCTAATGTAGTTCGGAAAAGCAAAGAATACCTAATCATACCCATGTTAATGAATGTGATAAAAATATGGTCTCAAATAGAAATTTAAGGCAAAATCAAGATCTACATGTCATGAAGGTCACACATTATCAAAAGAAAATGAGACTTATATAAATGTGTTAATTAAATAAGGCTCAAAATCTCACTGGCTTTGTCTACCATTAGTTACTACTCTTTTAAAGATAAAGCACATCGACCAATCATAAGAATAAAAGTACATGTTAAAGTTTTATGAAATTCTCTAGTCAATTCACACTCTAATCATGACCATATAGCCCTGTAATCAACAAAAAAGAGAAATTGTTTCTTTTGTTTGTTTTATTATTTCTCTTATTTTGATTGAAAACTTAAAACAAGCAAGAAACAAACTAACATAGAAATACACATGCAAATAAAAAGTACTAAGAAAATGTAAAGAAAAGAATTTTACTTCCAAGAAGTGTCAATGTAAAGAAAAGAATTTTACTTCCAAGAAGTGTCTTGGTTTAGGGCCACTGGCTGGACTCCATACTTTCCTTACGTGAATAAATTATGATCTTCTAGTACTACAATTATCATCCTCATTCAGCATCTTCCCTATCCTTAAATTCTTAATCTTAACTGAGTTTATACACTCTGAAAATATTTCAAACATCTCTTTGCCTTTTTCTTCTTCATTTAATTCCTTTCACCTGTTAGGTAAAGGAAACATTCAGGCTCAATAATAATTATGAACTTACTTTTTACCTTTAAGTTAAAAGATGTATCTTTTTCTACTTTGAGCTCCTCCTCAACTTTTTCCACACAAGCAATTCCTTGAGTAGTTATCTCAAGATTCTCAAGCTCCTCATCACTTTGTAAGATTTCTGCACTTATGTCTATAGGTTATGCCTCGAGTTGATATAACGACTCCTTTTCCATTTGTGATTCTAGGAATTTGATCCTCGCTGGCATTTCACCTGTTTGGCTTAACAAGTCTTAGTTTTTATATGTTATATGCCTTATTTCTTAATAGAAATATTAGGTATTCTATTGAAGTTTTTGCATACTCTCTTGAAGTTGCTGTAAACCCTGTTGAAATTGGAGATTAACAGTCATCACGTGATTTATCAATTTTTCTAGAGATGTACCTGAGTTTTGACAAGAAGCTTTTGGTCTATACTGGAATTGTTGTGTGTCCCTACAAACTATCATATAAGTAATTCTAATGGTTATCCTACCTATAACCAAAGTTAGGTTGATCAATCCAACCTTGGTTATAGGATTGAGAATAAAAGTTATAAAAGAAATTACTTATATCCATGTCAGACTTTTTTTCACAAATACCAAACAAAAAGTCAAAAAATCAAGAAATAACTAAAACGAAACTAATTAAAAACAAATATGTACAAAACACCAATTAAAATCACAGACAAAAACTAAAACATTTCCCTCCCCAGTGACGGTGTCAAAAGTTGACAATGCATCATAATGCTAGTCGAAATAAAATAACTAGACTACTACTATAGCAATGGTGAGTATAATCTCTCCTTAAACATATTTTTTTGACTTGTTATTCTTAAATCTCTCCTTAAAATTGTTAATCGTGGATTAACAATTAACCTGATTTTTTCCTTAGGTAGTGTTTAATTAAGATACGATTGTTAATTAAACCTAAATAACTTAAGATACGATCTCTAGATTTAATTAAGCAGTAGCATTACAAAATAGGAAAACCAATTAATCAAGGCAACAACCACATATGATGCGTCATTTAACCAAGGTTATGTTATCCCTAATGATTATGAATCATTAGTCGCTACACATGAATTTCAACCTAACAATTACGGATTATATTGAAATGTTAGCAATGGGTTTGTAAATAAACAATTCAATGAACTCATTAAAATCCTCTTTTCACAATACCCAATGGGTTCATACATAAATAATTGAACTATAACGATAATACGGTCATTCATACACAAAACCTAAATCAATCAACACAAGATAACGTAATCAATTGCTAATCAGAGAAAGAAACAACAAAAACAAAGAAATACACTTAACCCCTATCAAAATCCCCTTGTCTGTGCTACTCTCTCTTTTCTGTCTTCTTTTCTCTCCCTAACCTATTATTCTTGATGTGACGAATTAATATTTTTTCCACACATCTTGTTCACTTTTCTTTTAAAACCTACAGTAAAATTAATAGCCTACAAAAATATCTACATTTTCACATTACGTCTGCATGAAACGCATACTGTGTTTTCTCTCCACGTTGTTGTCATTTCAGTCTTGAAGTGCTATTGCTTCCCATTTATGCTGCTACGTCATTTTTCATCTTATTTTAATCCACCTTATGCACTGCATTTTGTTTCTTCCCAGCAACCTCTTCTCTTCCTCTTTTGTTGTCTCCATGCCATCATTTTACTGCTCCATTAAATTTGTTGGTGCATGGCAAAAACACGCGCGTGCCAAGCATACTTTCTATGATTCTTCGTCTTTTGTTTTCCATTTTTCTTATCTTCCTTTTTTGTTTTAATTTCTTTTTTTCTTGCTCCATAAAGATAAGTGAATATTAATCTTTAGAAAATGAACCAAATATCATAGTTTCGACTCACTTTAACTTCTTTCCTTCCAAATTATGCTTAAAATCACATTAAGTCAAAGTTAGTATCTTAAACAATTTCATGTCAATAATCACTAAGTATTATGGAATAATTTCATAATCAATTAAGCACCTATCAGCTACGATCGTGCATGCGTGCAGATAGACGTGGATGATGTTCAAATTTAAATTTTCAAGGGGCTTTTCGGACCTTTCAGACCCATAAAAAGCTCTAGGGTTACTTAAATAGAAATACTATAAATAGAAAAGATATAGAACCTTATAAAGGAGCCTCAAATTTTCCATTTTAGGAAACACTCCAAGAGGAGAGAAGAAGAAGATAGAGAAAGAGGAAGAGAGGAGAAAGAAGCAGGTCTTCATAGTTGCTACTTTCCCAAGATGTCTCAATCCCCATTCCACGTGTATTTCTTTCATCTTTGATTTCATTTTCTTAAATGTTAATATGAATACAAATATGTTTATGGAATTGGGTTTGATTAAAATGTTCTAACTTTTTTTAAGAATTTTACCTTGAGTTAATGTTAATCTAGTTATTTTTGTATTATTCGATTCAGTGTTGTGATTGATTGTTGCAACTTCATGCTTCGGTAACAAACCAACAGTGTGAGTTGAATGCAAAATGATTAAGTAAGGTTAATGAGAGTTAAGTGATCTAATAGATTACACAATCAATTTAGTTGATTATTATATAGAGAGAGTTCATGTGTGAGAACCAATTGTTTATTAGAGAGCTTAAGAACTAATTAGGTATAGATTTATTAGTAATTGAGAGATTATCTGATTAGTACTTAATCTAATTAGAGATTAACAATTAGGGCATGTGATTATAACTCGAGAGAGAGTAATCCTCCCTACAATAGTTCAAAAATGACACCCCATTAATACATAAATGGCTAGTTAGCATTAATGATAGGTAGAATCTCCTCTCTTATAATTGCATAATTTCTCTTGGTTGATTTCCATTGTGAATTTTGTGTTGTTGAATTTCAATTTCTTTTGTGTTACATTTACAAATTAAACTCATGCTAATCTTATTCCTGTGTTTACTTTTCTTTGCAATTTTTATTTTTATTTTATTGATTTTCTTAGCCTTAGATAACTTAGGATTAGATTAGTTCACACCTCCTCATAGGATCGACCATTCAAATACTACATTTCACGACTCGTGCACTTCCAGTATTTCAGGGCTATAAATTGTAAAGCTTGCCCAACATCCAACATTAATACATTGAGTGTTATGATTATTTGTTGTATTTGCATGCTTCGGTAACAAATTGAGAGAGTTCGATAGCAAAATGATTAGATTGAGTTATGAGAGTTAAACAATATAATATATCATGCAACTAATCAAATTAGGAATTTAGATAAAGAGAGATCCAGTGTGAGGACCCAGTTGTCTATTAGAGGGCTTAATATTTGATTGGAATTATAGGTTTTTTGTTAGTTAATAGATTACAAATTTCATAATTCAATTAGGGGTTATGATTTAGAGTTTAATGATTATAAATCGAGAGAGAGTAATCCACCCTATCAAAGTCTAAGATCGATATCGTATTAACTCAAAAGTAATCATATGTTATCATTTGATGATAGATAACTCCCCCTTCTCATATTTAGCTAATCTTCCTTATGTGACTTCCATTTTTTATTTGATGGTGCTTATTTTGACTCTTTATATGTTAAGTTTACATTTTTATTCCAATCAATCATCTTTATGTGTTTACTTTTCTATGCAATTTTTATTTTCTTTTTAATAATTCTTTAGGCCTTAGATAAATTAGACTTAGATTAGTTCAACAACACTTTAGGGATCGACACCTCACATACTACACTCACGGCCTGTGCACTTGCAGTATTTGAGGGTTTTAAATAGATTAAAACTTGCCTCAATAAGAAAAGAATGAGTAATTTAAAGAGTGATACGTTAAGAGGAGATTAATTGAACAATGGCAAAAGAATTCAATCACTAGCAGCGAACCTTTATAGATTTCAAGAGGCTAGGGTTCAGTGCTACGTAGTAAGGCATCACTCGACCATCGGTGCCAACCTTAATTGAAAAAAAACAAGTTATTGAATATGCTGCAAAATAATGTGCAATTCTATGGGTTAGCAAACGCAGATCCTAATGCTCACTTTGTAAACTTCTTAGAGATATGTGATACCTTTTGATATAATAATATGTTAGAAGATACTATTAGGATGACGCTCTTTCCCCTTACACTAAGGGGAAGAGCCAAGGTATGCTATCACTCTCTAAACCCCACAATAAGAGGAATTGGTGCATGCATTTTTAGACAACTACTTCCCTTTATCAAAGACAAAGAGATTGATAAAGTAGATTACAAATTTTCAACAAATGATGGGGAGAAACTATACGAAGCATGGGAGCATTATAAGGACTTGTAAAAGAGATGTCCTCTCTATAATGAAACAAAGGAAATTCTCTTGCATATAATTCTCTTGCATATATGCTATCATAGATTTAGGGAATCATAGATGCAGCTTCCAGAGGATCTCCTATGCGAAAGGTAGGTGAGGAAGCAGAGGACTTATGGAAAACAACAACTATCTTTGGATGTCAAATAAAATTAGACAGTAGTCAACTTTTTGAGATCATAAGGGAGTCATTGTTATAGATTCAATGGAATTAATATAGGTTAAGATCGATAACATAACAAGACAACTGAATTTGATCTAGTTAAAGTAATTTAGTATGGATGTGAGTTATGTAGACAAGTTAATCATGTTACCGCTGATTGTTTTTTAATGAAAATAAGAGTAAGAAGCATCTTAACTACATAGACACAAAATTCATTCCAGAAGGAGGAAACAACCTTTATTCTAACATTTACAACCTTAGGTGGAGGAACCACCCAAAATTTTCTTGGTTAAATAATGCATGAAACCAACTGTGGAATCAAGGGCCACCTGGATTTCAATAAAATAATTCTAATGATAATAACTCTAAATTGGACAAGCTTATAAGCATGGATAAAGCTCATAAGAGGTTGAAAGGGAAGATCATAAGCATGGATGAGGCCTAGAAGAGGCTAGAAGGGAATTTCAAACAAGTAACTAAAAACCATGCCTTGTTTATTCATAAATTAGATGTCCAAATCAGCTAACTAGAAAATGTATTATCTATAAGAAGTGTGAAGATTCTCTCATGCAATACTAAAGCAAACCCAATTAAGCAACTCAAGCTAATCACACTCAAAAATGGGAAGAGCTCAAGTAATCAGCAGATAAACAATCTAAAACCGACCTAGAAGAAGAAAAAAAGAAGAAGAAAAAGAATATAGACATGAATGAGTTTTCTCCTTAAGTTTCCTCTTTGCCATATTCACCCAAGATTCCATTCCCCCAATGATTAATAAAGAACAACTAGATGACCATTTTGCAAAGTTTAATAAGAGGTTGAAAACTTTGCATATTAATTTATCTTTTGTTTAGGCATTGAAATATACGCCCAAAAGTGCCAAATTCCTAAAGGAAATATTAACAAAGAAGCAAACTTGAGAAGCGAATTAAACACTAGCACTAACCAAAAGTTATAGAGCTATTATCACCAGTCATATGTCTTCTATACTAAAGGAGCCTGGAAGATTTGCAATACCCTCTATGTTTTGTGAGTTAGAATCTTATGCAACTTAAGTGCAAGGATAAATCTTATGCCTTAATCGACCTTTAGGAAATTAGGGCTCAACGATGTGAAGCCAACTTTGATGGTTATTAGTTAGCAAATTGATCCATAAAGAAACCATTTGGCATGGTGGAGGATGTTATTATAAAGGTGGACAAGTTCATTATTCTTGTAGATTTCGTATTATTAGATTTCAAAGAGGATAAAAACTTTACACTAATTCTTGGACGATCCTTTATGAACACTGGAAAAGAACTGATAGATGTTTATGAAGGCAAATGGCTTCTTTGGATTGGTGATGAGCATGTGGAGCTCAGTATGAGCAAAGAATTGAAACATCCGAAAGAAAGCAGCTCTTGTATGAAAATAGAAGTATTGGATAAGTATATCCAAGCGTTAAGAGAAAGGCTGCTTTAAAGAAGTAAGTTATGAGGAATAGGTGAAAAAGGATATAGAGTTTCAGGAACATATAGAAGTCCCTATTCAAAAAGATGAAACTGAAGAGTGGAGAAGGGTGATTGCAAAAGAAGACAAGAAATTTAACTTCCTACATCACAAATTATTTGATTCCATCGAAGATTCAGGAGATTTCGTTATTCTCGATTATATTGACAGATTGTTGTCGAGAAGGGTATTATGAAAATTACTTGAATTTTCTAATTTGATTGATCATACTATTTTTAGTATCTCACACCATGTAGCTTATTTACAATATTGCACTAACCAAAATGGGTGGAAGCAAACCACTTATAATTGACCCTGGTTGAGTTTTAAAGGATAAAAGGTTAAACGAATGACTATAATTTAGCATGTTCAATAGTTAAATAGCAAACATTTTGGTAGTTAAGTTTGTTTTGAATTCTAGAATTAAGTTTTTAATTACATTCATTTGGAATGGTTTGGATAGCCAATTTTCTTATTTGTTTTTAAGAAAATTATAATTTAGGGAAGCAATCTTGACGGTCAAGCAAATAAATAGAAGACGATGAAGAGGAAAGCTGGGAAAAGGCCCTTAATTTAGTTTCTAACAATAACAAAGTTTTGAAGGAGATGGCGCAAGAACAGCGAAGACAATGATGCAACATCAAGAAGATTTACAAATAATTCACTACTCAAGGTGTTCAAATTTTGTCTCCAACATCATCACCACCTTTATCACCTTAACAAGTTTTGTGCTCTTACCTTTTCTTTATGTTATGTATTTTTATTTTTATATATGTGGTATTTGTTCTCTCACATTGAGGACAACGTGTTGTCCAATTATGGGAAGGTTTGCATTGATATTATCATTATGAGTGTGAATTTTGCTTACTATATTGTTAGTTTTTTATTACGCTGACATGATGTGCGTATGTGTGTGAAATGTGTCAATGTGTCAATGGCAATAACTTGATGGAACTAGTTTAGTTTTGAGCATGGTCATTAAATTTGTAAAGGCATATTGGCTTATGAATTTTATGTTTTAAGCATCTTCGGTTAAATGCACGTTAATTAGGATATGATGTTAGATTTTTCACCTTAGGAAATTTTTTATATACATTTATAATTATAAGTCAACTGAATGAGTTAACATCATTAGTAATCTTTGATGAGAATGATTGACTAAAAAGAAATGAGTTAGGCTATGTAAAATGTATTAAAAAAAGTCTTAAATAAATAACTATTATGCTGGCCCTTAGGTTATTAATAGAACTAGTAGCCAGTTGAGAATGTGATATAGTTAAGTAACCTGGGGCATTTATGACAAAATGTTTATATTCGTGTCAAAAGGCTACAATGGCATTCCAACCAAGCTAACTAAAAGACAAGGTTAAATAAAATTAAGCAATGGTGTTTCAATAAATAAATCTTACTGATCTTTCAAAAATAGCAAAAAAAAGTTTTATAAAAGATTACTTAATGATAGTTGCAATTTTGGTTTATTACTAATTATCAATGTATGTGTACAAGTGTCATAGGTGAATGAATATGATTTTAATGTTCTAATTAATATGTATATTCAATCCAAAGTGCTTAGCCATGAAATGTATATGTAACATCTCGTTTTCCCGTGCTAAGGGTTAGAACCCTAGAATACTTTATATAGGAGTTTTCAATGAGAAAATTAGGAAATGCACTTCATGTTCATGCATAATATAGTATACAAACATGTGAATTTGATTATTACACACATTACAACGATTTGTTCATGCACTCATTTGATATTTTCTAGGTATAAATGATTGTTTTAATGTGATTATGATATGGATAGTGAATATTTTGCCTTAAAAATTGATCTGGTGAATTAAATTATTGATTTAGAATTTTTGGTAAATTTTGAGAATTTTCTAAAATTATGGGTTTTTTTAGTAATTCAGTAATTTTTATAAAATAAATGAAAATTATGTACAAGTCTAAAGATTGCCAAAATGCAAATCTCTTTTCTAAACCAAAAGGAATAACCTTACATGAAGGCATAAGGAACCCTACAAAATCGTTCCTCATGACCACAAAAACCACAACATCGATCATACACATATCTACCAACTAAGAGGCCCCATAGAAAAGGATCATCTTACCATAAGCACAACCATTTCCAGAAAGCAAACTAGAACAAAACCATATCCTAGTCAATCCTACATCTAAAATAGAAAAACCATTACTTCAAACCAGCACATCATAAGAAGAAGAAAGTTCTCTCAATTTTTCTAATTCTCTGAACAATGTGTGATCTTTATTGCTTAGGGTACTGATGTAGATGAAGAAGAGCCTATACCCCTTGCTACTAGCTTCCATCTAGTCCCTGATCTCTCAGTTATATTTTTGTTTAAAACCCAACCATCTTTTGTAAATAACCAACCATAGGAGTATGGGACCTCCTACTGTTAGGAGGTGGGGCTAGCATAACTGACCACCTAGTTATGCTAAGTGGATGCCAAATGGGTATTTGTATACTAAAAAAAATTCAAGTGGAAAAAAAATTGATAAATGATAGTAGAATTAAAAGATATTTACTTGGTTATTTAAGTGGTAAGTGTCATGACAAGTTTCATGACACTTACCAAGCAATTAAACCCATGACACCTATATGAAAGACCATCTTTCATCTTAAAATTTCATTTTCCCTGCTACTTGCTTTCTTCTTCTCTTCTTTTCTTCTTCTCTTCTTCTCTCACTCACGATATTCTCCCGACCTAACCATCAACATTGAGCTTTGCTAACACCCTCTATCTAGCCACTCAAAATAATTACTTGTCTTCACTTTGGTGATGAAAGCCTAACCTTTTCCTCCTTAAAAGTTGATGATCGTGTATGTTAGAGGAGCTAGTGTTTCTTGGAGACTCTTGAAGAAGCTTTAGGTAAATCAAGTAAGTAACTTATTAATCTTAATGGCTTTGTTAAATGAAGCATATTTAATGATAGTTTTAGAGGATGGATGATCTGAAAAAGATGTTGAAAATATATGTGTAACGTGGGTGAACAATGAACATATCCATGTCTTGCTTTTGTGTTTTGATGGGTAATAGATTATGGAATGTTATAATGTTGGATTAATAGAGTAAATGGTGTTTTATATATGCTGAAACGTGAATGAGAAAACCTGTGTATGTTTATCTCTTGCTTTTACATAAATGATGATCAATATTTCATAATTTGTTGTTGAGATGATTTAAGTAAGAATGATCATTAAAGATGGTGTAGGAAAAAGTGCAGAAAATTTGATAGATAATGGGTTTTATATTTTGTTTTCTTAGTGTATTAATGTGGATCTCTTTAGGTGTTTTGGAGATGAACTAAAATGAGTCTAGAGCTAAATAAAGGGAGTAATGTGGTGTCTTGAAATGGGAAGAATTAAGGTGATAGTTAGAAGTGAAGTGAAAATGGAAGTGATGTTGAACATGTGTAGAAAATTGATAATGAATGTATCTATGCATATGTTTGGTTTTTAGTGTTCCTGATCAATCATGGACTATAATTTTTTTATGGATGATGTTGAGCTTAAATGGAGTTAAGAAGGATAGGGAAATCATGAGTAATTAAACTAGAAATGATAGACCAAGCATAAGGTGTTGAATTTAGCAAGTACATAATTAGAAATCTGGAAAATAAGGATGTAATTGGATAGATTTTAGGAAAAAAGGAATAACTTTTATTGTGCATGTCAGATTGAGGTCATTTAAGTATGTTTTCAAAAGGGACTTTGAGTTCTACAACTTCTATGAAGACCTCGAGGAGAGATTTTGCTGTCTAAAGGGGTCAAAATTTCACATTTTTTTAAGTATCCCGTGAATGTCCCCCCAGCGAACATGATATCCCTTCAAACAGACATGGGCAGAACTAGAAAGCTAGAAAACCCAAGAATGTATACCCAACGGACATTCACTGGCCATTTGGATTTAATTTAGGCTTGAATGGAGTTTCAATTGAACCTATAATGATGCTTGGATTAAGTGACTAAATGTGTGATATGTGTGAAGTGACAATTGAGGTTATAACTTAGTGAATGAATTGTTGATATCAAAGTAACAAAGGTATTAGTATAATAGGAATGAAGATTTTCATATGCTTATAGTTATGATTCAAAGGAGTTGAGTAATATGTATTAACTAAATGTGAAAGAGAATTGGGTATTATGAGAGCATATAATGTTAGAAAAGAAATGAAAAGAAATTGATTTACGATATTAGAATAACCAAGTATTCTTGAGGTATAAGCCTAAGAATAAGCTAGGCACATACAAAGGATAAGGATTGAATGGTGAACTTAAAATGATCATTTACAAATGAAGTGTAAATCTAAGTTTAATTAGACGTATATGAATTATGAAATGAGAATGACCATAAGATTTGAATTTAGGTAATATACCTGTGATTGTCATTGAGCTTGCATTAGACACAACACATGTACATATGAATGTGATTGAGTATTCATAAGATTGTGCAATTAATAATATGTGTGCAATATGTGTACTGCATGATGCTGATATATAGGATAGAACATTCACATCTAGACTTTTCTAGATTATGGAAGCTAATGCTAATCTGGAGCGCACTGTGAGTCGACCTAGATGGTCTCCTCTAGATTAATTATTTTGTTTAAGCTTCTGTATTGAATTACTATGTGATGTGAATGTGTTGATTCCAGATAATAAAGGTCTGAGGCATTTAATGCACGTAAAAATCATTGGAAGTGCTCCTTAAATGTGAATTTGAATGAATAAGTGATTCTTAATTTAAATGTTGAATGCCTGGACCAAGGTTCGATGATAAATGTGAATGAGAATGTGAACGTGAATGTAAAAGTGTAAGATTAATCACAATTGATTGACTGAATACATGTGATGCATTTCATTACATGAGTGCATGATAACATAAAGGCTATTATGACTAGAGTAGCTACCGAGAAAGAGCGTAAAGCGCATAAAGTGAAAAAAAGCTTAAAGCTTATAATATGGTAAGAGCCTCTGGCTCACTATGTAAAATGAGCCATGTATCCCCAACAGATAAGGGACAGTTATTAATGAGCCTGCTATCCATAATGGATACGGGACAGTTACAGGCACTTAATCATAACAATAAAAACTAGAAGTGAGTCTCATGAGCATTGCATATATAATTATTATGTATGTTTAAATAATCGAATTATACTGTTTGGATTGTTCTAAATATGAAATGTGAATTAAGTGAATATGGAACGTATGTGATTCAATATATTGATTAATGAAATGAAGTGAATTACATGATTACATAAATTGATGTGTTATATGACATAAGTGAGCCATCGAGCATGGTCCACTCAATGAGTTCGCAAAACTCACCCTAAAATTGCAGCATTATTTTTCAGGCTCAGAGGAGATACCCAATTAGACTAATTGGAGAGGTCGGCATCAATTCGTATCTACATATGTGTTTCAATATTTTGTATAAAAATGTGTGTTCACAAGTATTATACAATGTGTATGTGAATGATTTTGTAATGTAATGACACTATGACTAAAAGTGTTTTGTATCTGTATTGAGCCCAAGTGACTACTGAAATTTTGATGAAATGTATAATGGTTGTAACACTTATGATTGAAAATATTTATGAATAAAAATAGGCTGAAATTGATTATTGGTTTTCCAAAATATACGTGTGATGCATGAAAAGTTTTTAATGGTTATGATAGACTGACTGTCTTAGAACACCACCCTTGTAAAGTGTATTCTCGAATACCATCAGTTTGTTCAGGAATATGCCATATAGTAGTGTGGTGTTACAGTATAGGTTAATAAGTTGGCACAAATTGAATGATTGATGTTTGTGATTAAATTGATTTCATGTAGTTAGATTCCATTGTGTCATTAGTGCATATTGCATAAATTTGTGTGCTTAAGTTTGTTTTGTTTTTGCTTAAGAACAAGCAAAAGTTTAAGTGTGGGGATGTTGATAGGTGTTGTTTATACTATCTTTTAATAGGAGTTTTAGCGTGTTTATAAGTTTCGATTAGATGATTATTGCAGGTATAGGCTTAGAATTATATTAATATGATTGTTTGTTTATGTTTTAAGTATTATGTAGTTTAGAGCATGATTTTGGATCTTAATCTTATATTTTTTAATGTGCTTGATGTGTTTGTTAGTGATGGAAACTAGATATGTGAACAATGAAGGACGTTAGAATATGCATGGATTATATGGCGGGGTCACGATCATGTATTCAATGTCACGGTTGTGACAAAAGGTTATTCTCTAAGGTCATGATCGTGATGCAATGTCATAATTATGACAAAAGGCTTTTTTTCCAATATCATGATAGTGATAAACACTTTCCAGATGTTTGATTTTTCATCTGCCTTGATGTTGGGGGCATTTTGGGGACCAAATGATATGGGTAAACCCTATAATTAACCCTAAAACACTCAACTTTTATAAAAGAACATAAAACAGTCCAAAAATGGTTAGCCACGATCTTACTATATTAGATGAAGCAAGGAGGATAAAGAAGAGCATTGGAGATTTCCAGATTTTCATATTCAGTTCCAAATCAAGTTCTTCTTTCTTTCCTTTTGTTATTTTCATTAAAATTGATGTGTAAACTAGATTTGAAGATGTTGTTTACATTTATGTTGTTTTAAATTTCTATATCAAGGCTTGTTTTAAAGTTATTTTGTGACTTTAATAGTTATTAATTCGATACAATTTCTGTGTTTTGTTAATAATGCATGCATATACTTTAGCAATAAATCAAGAGAGGAGTCAAATTTTATATGATTAATTTATGTAATAAGAGTTAGTGAATTAATATGTCACACGATTAACAGATCAATTATCATAATGATTGACTTATTTTAAGTTAGTCAATATTGTAATAAACTATAAGTACACGTCGTAGCTGTAAATAGTACCAACAAGTATAGGTCCATCCCACAAAGATTACAAATACTATTACTTGCCCTTCCCCTATTATCTAGCCTAAGGATTGATTTTAGATTTTTATTAAAAAGAAAATCAAAAATCAAAAATTAAAGAAATAAGAAGTGATAATGAATGTAAAGATAATGGAATTCACTCAGAAAACTATCGTTATCAGAAATTAGTATCTAGTTCATAATTCCCTTAAACCTTTAACAGGTTGATCTTTTATCATACAATTGTTTTATTGATGTATTGGACCGTGGAGACTCCTATGGTATGCTAATAGTTGACCTTGAATCTACTAACAACTAATCTTAAGGTCTCTAACTGAATTACTTAGGTTAAAACTTATAGTATCGCCTTACTGATTTATGAGTCTCTCTATTAGGTTTAACCCTAATTCGAAAGATTTATTTCATCCTATTTCTATGGTTGTAATTAACTCCTAATTGTTGTAGATCTATTCACACTAGGATTTCTCAATCTCTACATATAAAATCAGATTATGATATAATAATCTCGGGTTATTAGAACATAAATACAATGCGTAATCAAATCACAATATATCAAACAATCAATTGTATTAATCATCAACGTCACACCCAATCTGAAGTCCCGCAATAAAGCAAGATTTGGGGAGGTCTGATAGTACGCAGCCTTACCCCTACATAAGTGCAACAGTTGATCCACTCTAAATTAGAGTTGTTCTCAACCACTGCACCATGAGGTTGATTATACATGCTAGGTTGCTCCCATTTATGTATTGGTGCTCAACATTCATAATTGTACTAATAATTCCCATGAATGTCACTAGTCATCCCAAATATCGGTTGAGCTTTCGAAAACATGTGAGAACATCTCACTTCCCCATATGGTGATGTCATAGTTTGTGAAGAAATATTTTGGCTCCCATAAAAGTATGGTCCACTCCATCCTTCCATTGTGAGCTGTGGCTTTGATGATGAATCAGAATTCCTACAATAAACTATAAATTTAAGATCAAGTAGAGAAATTCAACAGATAATTAGAATAATAATCCATAAATACAGTAAGATAAAAGAAAATAAGCAAAATAAAAGCAAATATATACAAAAGCAAATTTAAAATAAAAATAAAATAAAATAAAAATGACTAAAGTAATAGCATTCAGGCTTTCCTAATATCAAAAGTCCTTAGCAATGATGCCAAAAACTTGATTGACTTATTTTGAGTTAGTCAATATTGTAATAAACCACAAGTTCTTGGCATAGCTGTAGCTAGTATCGATAAGTATGGGTTGATCCCACGAAGACTATGAATACTATTACTTACCCTTCCCTTATTATCTAGCCTAAGGATTGATTTTAAGATTTTTAATGAAAAGAAAATAAAAATTAAAACAATTAAAGAAATAAGAAACGATAATGAATGTAAAGATACTGGAATTCACTTAGAAAACTGTCATTATCAAAAATTAGTATCTAGGTTCTAATTCCCTTACAAATTTAACGGGTTGATCTTTTATCATGCAATTTTTTTATTGATGTATTGGACTGTGGAGACTCCTATGGTATGCGAATAGCTGACCTTGAGTTTACTAACAACTAATCCTAAGTTCTCTATCCGATTTTCTCAGGTTAAAACTTATACAATCACGTTACCAATTTATGAGTCCCTCTTTTAGGTTTGACCCTAATCTAGAAGATTTATGTCATCCTATCTCTAGGGTTACAACCATTTCCTTCTAATTACGATAGATCTACTCACATTAGGATTTATCAATCTCTACATATAAATCAGATTATGATCTAATATTCTCGGGTTATGATAACATAATTAAAATGCGTAAGTAGATCACAATATTTCAAATAACCAATTGCATTAATATAAGAATCAAATCATATCAAAGTATTAACATAAGGTTCATCTAACCTAAATACTAATTGAACGTTTAGTTACACATGATCAAATACGAAATCAAACATATATAAATAGAAATATGAATAAAAAATAATGGAATCTCCCTAATTGTATTCAATTGAATATTCTTGCAATGTAGAGGCTTGATCTTGTATTTCGATGGATCATTTGATGATTTCTTTGTATTTTTTGCTTCTTTAGACCAAAATTGTCCCTTATGGATGTTCTCCACTTCTAGAAATAATCTCCAAGAGTCTGTCCCTCAAATCCTATCGATTGGCCCCATCAATTGCCTCTGAAATATCACTTTTATATAAAATTCTAGATTTTTGATCAATTTACAATCTTTTATATGGCTGTGCATCAGACCGAGTATAATTGGAATTAGTTGGACATCACAAAAATCCAAGGCCATGAGAAATTACACAGTCAATATGCACCATCATGCATTATTTTAAATTTGTCAATTCTTTGTTTTATGTCGTGTCTTCTGAATTCCTCTTCTTTAAGTCTATGAAGGCAATTATCACTTGTAAATACACTTGAAGCACATTAAGTACCAAATATATAATAAAATTGTAAAATATAAAGAAAAATACATCAAATATAGGTATAAAAGTATAGTCACTTATCCATCTATCATATACAAAGAGAGATCTTGGTGAGAACTTGTTTATTCGATAGATATCTTCAAAAACTAATTGAAAACATTAGAGAAAGAGTTATGAATTGAGAGATTGCAATTATAGAATTTTACATATTCAATAGGGACAATTAATTAGGGTTAATTGGTTAGGTCTTGAGAGAGAGATATCAAACTTTTCAAAAATTTAGAATTAACACATAATTGAATCAATAATCATTAAGGAAGCAAAATAACGAAAGGATAAATCCTAAGTTTCATCCTTGATCGTCCTTACATAATTGTTGTAGCTCAATTGTTATTTGGCTACTTGCTTAATTTTATTTGATTAGTTTAATTTCTATTATTTACTTTCATTCAAATCATATTTTAATAACTTAGACAAAGTTAGGTTCACTTAGGTTAAACTATTTCCTCTTTGGATTGACACCTTTGATATTACAAGTTTACGAGTCATATACTTGTGGATATTGAGGGGTTTTTTATAGGTAAAACTTGCTTATTTCACCTTTCCTTTGTTGATGATTATGTAAAGCAAATTTAGGTTCAATCAATCTACCACTTGATACCTTGGAATCATTCAAATAAGGTTAGATCTTTGACCTTTAATCTTACTAAAATTTCCTTTCTCATCTCCATGATATTGATCCCTCACTAGAAGAAAAGGCCATTTACTTAGGAATGCCTCAAGCCAATCTTCCTTTCATATATCTAAGAGTGTTTGTCACTACTCTAAAGCTCATTTCCTTTAATTGGCTACTACTTATAGAATCAATTAATAAAAAGGTGAAAAATTAGAGTAACAAATTTCTTAGCTATAAGGGAAGGCTCCAACTTGTAATCTCTATATTATGTAATGTAATAACTTATTAGTGTTCTCACAATGCTTTTCCCCAAGGGACCTTAAAGGTTATTAGCAAGAAATTGAGGGAATTTCTTTGGAGTGGCTCTACTAAGCATAGGAAATATCTAAGAGTTAAATCGTCATCAATTTTATACCAAACAATTAGGGGTCTTGGAATCACTTTTATCAAAATCCAAAGTAAAACTCTACTACAAAGAGATTATGGATCTTATGTGGTGACAAAGAGCATAATCTTTAGAATCTCAACACTACCTCTAGCATATCTTGGACGCTTCGATATATTTTAAACACATGAGAATAGATGTAGTTGGTTATGAAATACATAATAAATGATGGTATGGTCACTTCTTCTTTTTTTAACATTGGCATCCACTGGGACCTTAATATAAACTTAAAGAGTTCCAGGATATGAGGCCCCTAATTCACCCTAAAACTAAGGTACATGAGATAATCAATAATAATAAATGGACATAGTCTTTTCATTCAAATAAAGGTATTCAAGTTATAACTAATTCCCTCTATACCTATCACTAAATTCATCTAAGCCAAATATAGTTCAGTGATTTCTTGATAAATCCATTTTATTCACTACCAATTTTTATAAGAGCCTCCTAATAGGAATTCCTAGTATTAACATGTAATGGCTTAGATTCGTTTAGGATTACAATATCAACCCTACTCACTCTTTTTCCTTATGGCTTGGCATAGGTGGTTGTCTTCTTAAAAAAAGATAACATAAAGATCAATATTGCATGCATGTAGTGTCAGCTTTGATCACTCAACATGAAAAGCATCTACCATTTATTTTTCAATTGTGTTCAAAAATTTGGTGTAGAATTATAAAACTTTTAAGAGGCAGCTTCAATGAATGGCCTGGAGTAATCAATTAGGCCTTGACATTAAGCCACAAAATAAGGATGACTTTAAACTTTTTAAGTTATTCTTTTGTACAATGATCTATTACATTTAGAAGGATAGAAATAACAGGTTATTTAGGGATTATCCTATAATATACAATAATTTATACCATAAGATCATCATGCACATCAGATTAATAGCCTTAACCAAAGTTACTCCAATTATGAGGGAAAGGTGGCAATTACATTAACTTCAAGCTAGTAGCTTACTTGTTCTAATTTGTTTAACAAGATCTCTACTATCTTATAGATAGTTGTTAAACTTATTATTGTTGTAATATAATCAATTATTTGTGGAAAATGTGTACTAAAACATTAGTATTTTGATGAGGTTTGTTTGGTTTATAGTTTAAGATGCTAAGAGAGACATTTCATAAGGATGTAAAAAAAGGCATTGGTGAACTTGGAGAAAGCCAGAACTACTGGTTTATGCCCTACAATCAATCTCTTGGGTTGTAATTTAGTCAAAAAATAATTTAAAGGCATTATTTATCTTTTCCATATTTAGATGTATATGATAAAGTCTAAGGGATAATTATACATTGCAAATGACACTATAATGATATTATAATTATAAGATTCATATTGAATTTATGTGTAATCCTAAATTATTCCTATTCATTTTTCTATTAAGACTAGACATTAATAGAACGTAAAAAGGCTAACACACATTATTTTTTCATTATGTAGGAATTATTCGATCTTATATGCTAAAGTATGGAGATACTTAAATAAACATATAGGTGCTTACTAGAAAATAAGTTCACGGAATAGACCCGATATGAGAAATTCATTTAGAACATTACATCTATAGAATTCTCATTGTGATGATTGTATAACTGATCCTTTGACTTGAGGTCTCCAAAGTTATCTTGTATAGGGATTGCTAGGTTTTGATACTACTTATGACCTATTTAATTATGGTTCATTCAATCAGTAGTCATTAGATGTATCATGAACTATATAGAGGTAGTTGTGTGATCAAGAAAGGATTCATCACCCTAAAGCAATTAGGGAGAATATTATGTTGTTCTTAATTAGTTTTTACTCATGAAATTGACGTAATGCATTATAACACTACTCAAAATAACTAGACCTACAACTTAAGTCTAGGTTAATCCCACAAAAATGTGTGTAATGCTTTTGAAATGATAATAATCGAAGTTTAGGTTATAAGGGGTTTAGTTTGGTTTTAAAATAAGAAATTAAAATGAATATAAACTAATGAAAACAAATTAAAGAAAACATTCTAAAAATGATGAAAGTGATGAGCTCGTTAGAGACCTGATCATTGATTCAGTCTCAACCTACATATAATTAAACATATTTCATTGAATTGTTGTTCTCATACCTCTCCTAGCAACTATTAATCGTAGGTTAACATAGTTTTCCTTTGATCGTGTTTAATTGAGAAGATCTCGTTAATTAAACCTAGCTATCGAATAATCTAGAACAAGCTCTCTAGATTTAATTGGACAACCGCACTATGAGTTAGGAAAGCAAATTAATCAAGGCAACAACCACAAAAGCTCGGGTCATTTAACCTAAGTTATGTTATCTCTAATGATTAACAACCATTAGTTGCCACAAATGAATCTCAACATAATAATTATGAATTATATTGAAGATTCTAACAATGGGCTATTACATAAAAACAATCAAATAGAGCATTCAATCATTCTTACACAACACCTAAACATTAAACATAGTATAAAATAATCAATCCCTAAGAGAAAGAACAACAAACAATGAGAGAAATGTTTAACCGAGTTCTTTGGCGTTGATATCACCTCCGAACTAATATCAAGAAGCTAACCCTCTATGGGTCTCAAAGGAATGGATTTTTTCCCCTTCTCTTCTTCAAAATCGAGACTCTATTCTACATAGATGTTTCCCCAAATGAAACGTAATCCTTTCATATGTTTGTCGTCACATTATTTCACTTTATATCAAAAAGTAGGGTTAAAATGGGACAACCCACGTCATACCCATGACACAAGTGTCAAACCCATAACAAGTGTGTCGTGGGTATGACACACCTCTCACGGCCATGACATATTTGTCATCGTCGTAAGATGCATCTTATGGCTATAACAATGTGATTGAACCTAAGTTTTCTATAGTTATTGGTGACAATTTCATGGGTTTTATTATACTTTTTGGCTCTTATTTTTGGATTTTGTTCTTAAGTTAACTTTTGAGTGATGGTCTTGAATTAATGTAGTTTGAGGGTAAAATTGTCGCAAATAAATAGTAATTACACTAAATTGATTTTTTAGAACAATTGATACTACTATTTTTCATTATAGGACATTCAAGAAATAGAGCCAAAGACCAAGAGCACAAGTCAATGAGGGCAAAAAGCAAAATTCACCGAGGCAAGGATGATGTTTGCGCCGCGGTGAAAGCAAAAGATCTTTTGAAGAGGCCTTTTGGGAAAAGTTCGCCACAGCGAAGGTAATATTTGCACCGCAGTGAAAGCTGAAATTTACTGAGGAAACCTTTGGGGTAAAGTTTGCCGCGACAAAGATAATGTTTGCGCCCGGCGAAAGCTAGAATTTACTAAAGAAATCTGTCAGGAAAAGTTCACCATGGCCAACTCATCCTTTCGCCGCGGGGACACCTTCTAATTAGCACAGACCTAAACCATTTTTGGAAAATTAACTGACTGTGCAACCCAACCCGTTAACCCGTTTTTGGGAGAAAAACCTATTTCAGGCTAACTTATAAAAGGAGGGGAGCCGACATCCATTTTTAATAATCTCCACACACATACAATTCTATCTTCACGCAACATACCATCGTCTTCTCTCATCCATATCATTTTCTTCCACCTTCTATCGTCAACTGCTACCATGGGTGTCTCCAGTTACTTCTCAGTTGTGAAGTCTTTTGGAGCTATACGTGGCTAGGCCTCTCTCTCCTCTTGAAGATGTAGCAATGGCTGGAGTTCAATGGGCTTAAAAGGGGAGTAGTTTAATCTATGTTCAGCTATGATTTACGAATTCCTAGGTTTAGGATTTGTAATTTATAGTTAAACATTCTTGATTAGAGTTAAATCAAGTTTTGGATATTTGTGTGGTTGGATTTGTTGATGTAAAACTTTGAAGCTTAAATATATGAAGTCTCATATATGTCCATTTATGATCTTGATGAATCTCTTTTATCTTGCATAGTTATGTTTTATATTCAGTTGATTTGAGATCCCAAAGTGACTTGTTGCATTAACTTACCCACTACACACACTAAGAGCATTTAACAAATTCTTAAGAAAAAGAGTTCATTGATTAAGATCTTGGACTTAAAGAGTCCTTTAAGGTTTACCCATTTGAAACTTAGTGATTTCCACTCCCATCAAA
>JAOQMP010050100.1:0-11016 GCA_027563575.1 Erythroxylum pedicellare | reverse complement strand
GGGCAAACAAGCCCCAGTTGGTCACGAATTGTTAGTTTGTCATCGAAAACTTGCTGATTATAATCTTACGGCAATGACTGGCACAATCGTGAGACCACTACCGTGCACTCTGTCGTGGAAAAATCAGCGCAAACAAGTCCCATTTGGTTACAAACTGTAAATTTGTCATCGAAAACTTACCAATTCTAGCCTTGCCCCCATGACCGACACTGTCGGGAGACCAGGTTAGGGCCGTGGCATTTGCATCGACCTTTTGCAGTCATACTCGGTCGTGGGAAAATCAGTGCAAACAATCCCCAGTCGGTCACGAATTGACAGTTTGTCATAAAAAACTGGCTGATTATAACCTTGCCCCGATGATCGACACCGTCGGGCGACCAAGTTGGGGCCGTGGCACTTGCCGCGGCCATATGCGTTCATACTCAGTTGTGGGAAAATTAGTGCAAACAATCCCCAGTCAGTCACAAATTGTCAGTTTCTCATCAAAAACTTGCCGATTATAGTGTTGCCCCCATGATCGGCATTGTTGGAAGACCAGGTCAGGGCCATGTCACTTACTGCTTTGATATGCGGTCATACTCGATCGTGGGAAAATTAGGGCAAACAAGCCCCAATTGGTCACGAATTATGACGATTATAGTGTTGCCGCCATCATCGGCCCCGTTGCGAGACTAGGTCAGGGTCGTGGCAGTTGGCGCGACTGTATGCGATCATACTTGGTCGTGAGAAAATCTGTGCAAACAATCCCTAGTCGATCACGAATTGTCAGTTTGTCATCGAAAACTTGCCGATTATAGTCTTGCCCCCATGGCCGGCACCGTCAGGAGACCAAATCAGGGCCGTGGCACTTCGCGCGGCCATATGTGGTCATACTCGGCCATGAGAAAATCTGTGCAAACAATCCTTAGTCGGTCACGAATTGTTAGTTTGTCATCGAAACTTGCAGATTATAGTCTTGCCCCATGACCAGCACCATCGGGAGACCAGGTTGGGGCCGTGACTCTTACGCGTCCATATGTGGGCATACTCGGTCGTGGGAAAGTAAGTGTAAACAATCCCTATTTGGTCACGAATTGTCAATTTGTCATCGAAACTTGTAGATTATAGTCTGGCCCCCATAACTGGCACCGTCGGGAGACCAGGTTAGGACCGTGACTCTTACTGCGTCCATAAATGGACATACTCGGTCGTGGGAAAATAAGTGCAAACAATCCCCAGTTGGTCACGAATTGTCAATTTGTCTTCGAAACTTGCAGATTATAGTCTAGCCTCCATAACTTGCACTGTTGGGAGACCAGCTCGGGGCCGTGGCTCTTACCGTGTCCATAAATGGGCATACTCGGTCATGGGAACATAAGTGCAAACAATCCCCAGTTGGTCACGAATCGTCAATTTGTCATCGAAACTTGCAGATTATAGTCTAGCCCCTATGACCGGCACCGTCAGCAAACCAGGTCTAGCCCGTCGCACTTCTCGCGACCTTATGCGGTCATAATCAGTCGTGAGAAAATCAGTGCAAACAGGCCCCAAGTAGTCATAAATTGTAAATTTGTCTTCGAAAACTAGCCGATTATAGTCTTGTCCCTATGACCGGCACTGTCAGGAAATCAGGTCAGGGCCATGGCACTTGGCGCGGCCATATGCGGTCATACAGGATTTGAGAAAATCAGTGCAAACAATGCCCAGTTGGTGACGAATTTTCAGTTTCTCATCGAAACTTGCAGATTATAGTCTTGCCTTCATTACCGGCACCGTCGGGAGATAAGGTTGGGGCCGTGGCACTTGTCGCGGCCATATGTGGTCATATTCGGTCGTGGAAAAATCAGCGCAAACAATCCCCACTCTTTCATGAATTGTCAGTTTGCCATCAAAAACTTACCGATTATAGTCTTGCCCCTATGACAGGAACCGTAGGGAGACCAGGTCAGGGCCGTGGCACTTGGCATGGCCATATTCGATCATACTCGGTCATGGGAAAATCAGTGCAAACAATCCCTAGTCGGTCACGACCTATCAGTTTGTCATCGAAACCTGCAGATTATAGTCTTGCCCCCATGATCGATACCGTCGGGAGACCAGGTCGGGGCCGTGGCACTTGACACGGCCAGATGCGGTCATACTAGGTCGTGGGAAAATCAATGCAAACAACCCCTAGTCAGTCACAAATTGTCAGTTTCTCATCGAAACTTGCAGATTATAGTCTTGACCCCATGACCAGCATAGATGGGAGACTAGGTCGGGGCCGTGGCACTTGTCACGGCCATATGTGGTCATATTTGCTCGTGGGAAAATAAGGGGAAACAGTCCCCAGGTTGTCACGAATTGTCAGTTTGTCATCGAGAACTTGCCGATTATAGTTTTGCCCCCATGACCGGCTCCGTCGGGAGACTGGGTCAGGGTCGTGGCACTTTGCACGGCTATATGCGGTCATACTCGATCGTGAGAAAATCTGTGCAAACAATACCTAGTCGGTCACGAATTGTCAGTTTGTCATCGAGAACTTGCCGATTATAGTATTGCCTCTATGACCAGCTCAGGGTCGTGGCACTTTGTGCGACGATATGTGGTCAAGCTCAATTGTGGGAAAATCAATGAAAACAATCCCCAGTTGGTCACGAATTATCAGTTTGTCATCGAAACTTGCAGATTATAGTCTTGCCCCCATGACCGGCATCGTCGGGAGATAAGGTCGGGGCCGTGGCACTTGGCACTACCATATGCCGTCATACTCGGTCGTGAGAAAATCTATACAAACAATCCCTTGTCGCTCATGAATTGTCAGTTTGTCATCGAGAACTTGCCGATTATAGTCTTACCCCTATGACAGGCACCGTCAGAAGTCCAGGTCAGGGTCGTGGCACTTGTCGCGGCCATATGCGATCATACTCGAACTTGAGAAAATCAGTTCAAACAATGCCCAGCTGGTCGTGAATCGTCAGTTTCTCATCAAAATTTGCAGATTATAGTCTTACCCCCATGAACGACATCGTTGGGAGACCAGATCGGGGTCTGTGACACTTGTCACGGCCATATGTGGTCATATTCGGTCGTGGGAAAATCAGGGGAAACAATCCCCAAGCTGTCACGAATTATCAGTTTGTCATCGAGAACTTACCGATAATAGTCTTGCCCCCATGACCGGCTTCGTCGGTAGACCAGGTCAGGGCCGTGGCTCTTTCTGAGGCCATAAGCGGTCATACTCGGTCGTGAGAAAATCTGTGCAAACAATCACTAGTCGGTTATGAATTGTCAGTTTGTCATCAAAAACTTGCCGATTATAGTCTTGCCCCCATGACCGACGCCGTCGGGAGGCTAGGTCGGGGTTGTGGCACTTGTCGCGGCCATAAGTGGTCAAACTCGATCATGGGAAAATCTGAGCAAACAATCACCAATCAGTCATGAATTGTTAGTTTGTCATCGAAAACTTACCGATTATAGTCTTGCCCCCATCACAAGCACCATCAGGAGACCAGGTCGGAGCCGTGGCGCTTGGCGCGGCCATAAGCAGTCATACTGGGTCGTGGAAAAATCAATGCAAACAACCCCGAGTCGGTCGCGAATTGTCAGTTTATCATCGAGAACTTGTCGATTATAGTCTTGCCCCTATGATAAGCACCGTCGGGAGACCAGGTTAGGGCCATGGCACTTGGGGCGGTCGTAGGCGGTCATGCTCGGTCGTGGGAAAATCAGTGAAAACAATCCCCAGTTGGTCACGAATTATAAGGTTGTCATCGAAACTTGCAGATTATAGTCTTGCCCCCATGATCGACACCATCAGGAGACCAGGTCTGGGCCGTGGTACATGACCCGGCCATATGCTATCATACTAGGTAGTGGGAAAATCAATGCAAACAACCCCCAATTGGTCACAAATTTTCAGTTTGTCATCGAGAACTTGCCGATTATAATATTGCCCCTATGACAGGCACCGTCGGGAGACCAGTTCAGGGCTGTGGCACTTTTCGCGATGATATGCAGTCATTCTCAGTCGTGGGAAAATCAATGAAAACAATCCCCAGTTGGTCAAGAATTATCAGTTTGTCATCGAAACTTGCGGATTATAGTCTTGCCCCCATGACCTGCAATGTCGGGAGATAAGGTCGTGGGAAAATTAGGGCAAACAATCCCTAGTTGGTCACAAATTTTTAATTTTTCATCAAAAAGTTGACGATTATGGTGTTCCCCCATGACCAAAACGATTGAGAGACCAGGTCGGAGTTGTGGCCCTTGGCGCGGCACTATGATGCCATACTCGGTTGTGAGAAAATCTGTGCAAACAATCCCTTGTCGGTCATGAATTGTCAGTTTGTCATTGAGAACTTGCTGATTATAGTCTGGCAGCCATGACAGGCACCATCGGAAGTCCAGGTTAGGGTCGTGGCACTTGGCATGACCATATGCGGTTATACTCGAACGTGAGAAAATCTGTGCAAACGATCCTTAGTTGATCGCGAATTGTCAGTTTGTCATCGAAAACTTGCCGATTATAGTCTTGCCCCCATGATCAGCAATGTCGGGATACTAGGTCGGGGCTGTGGCACCTGCCGCGGCCATATGTGGTCATACTCGATCGTGGGAAAATTAGTGCAAACAGTCCCTAGTTGGTCACCAATTGTCAGTTTGTCATCGAAACTTGCAGATTATACTCTTGACCCAATGACTAGCACCTTTAGGAGAGCAAGTCGGGGCCAGGGTACTTGCCGGACCATATACGGTCATACTTAGTTGTGGGAAAATCAATGAAAATAATCCCCAGTTGGTCACGAATTATCCGATTGTCATCGAAACATGCAGGATATAGTCTTGCCCCCATGATCGACATCGTCGGGAGACCAGGTTGGTGCCATGGCACTTAACGCGACCATATGCGGTCATACTTAGTCATGGGAAAATCAGTGCAAACAATCCCCAGTCAGTCACGAATTGTCAGTTTGTCGTCGAAAACTTGTCGATTATAGTCTTGCCCCCATGACCAGCACCGTCGGGAGACTAGGTTGCGGTTGTGGCATTTGCTGCGACCATATGCGGTCATACGCGATCATGGGAAAATCAGTGCAAACAAGCCCCAATCAGTCACAAATTACCAGTTTGTCATCGAAACTTGTAGATTATAGTCTGGCACCCATGACCAGCACCGTCAGGAGAGCAAGTCAGGGTCGGGGTACTTGCCGGATCATATACGGTCATACTTGGTCGTGGGAAAATCAGTGCAAACAATCCCCAGTCGGTTAAAAATTGCGAATTTGTCATCGAAAATTGGCCAATTATAGCCTTGTCCCCATGACCGGCATCGTCGGGAGACCAGGTCGGGGTCGTGGCACTTGGGGTGGCCGTATACGGTCATACTCGGTCATAGGAAAATCAAATTCTTTGTTTGTCATCAAAACTTGAAGATTATAGTCTTGCCCCTATGACCAACATTGTTGGGAGACTAGGTCGATGCCGTATTCGGTCATACTCGGTCGTGTGAAAATCACGACAAACAAGCCCCAGTCGTTCACGAATTGTTAGCTTATCATCAAAAACTTGTCGATTATAATCTTGCACCCATGACTGGCACAGTCGAGAGACCACTACCATGTACTCTGTCGTGGGAAAATCAGTGCAAACAAGTCCCAGTCGGTCATAAATTGTAAATTTGTCATCGAAAACATACCGATTCTAGCCTTGCCCCCATGATGACACCGTCGGGAGGCTAGGTTGGGGTCGTGGCATTACAGCAACCTTATGCAGTCATATTCGGTCGTGGGAAAATCAATGCAAAAAACCCCCAGTTGGTCACGAATTGTCAGTTTGTTATCAAAAACTGGCCGATTATAGCCTTGCCCCCATGACCGGCACAGTCGGGAGACCACTACTGTGTACTCTATCGTGGGAAAATCAGTGCAAACAAGTCCCAGTCGGTCGCAAATTATAAATTTGTCATCGAAAACATACCGATTCTAGCCTTGCCCCCATGACCGGCACCGTCGGGAGAGCAGGTTAGGGCCGTGGCATTTGCATCGACCTTATGCGGTCATACTATATCGTGAGAGAATCAGTTCAAACAATCCCCAATAGGTCACGAAATGTCAGTTTGTCATTAAAAACTTGTCGATTATAGCCTTGCCCCTATGACCGGCACTGTTGGGAGACCAAGTTGGGGCAGTGGCACTTACCGCGGCCATATGCGGTCGTACTCGGTTGTGGGAAAATCAGTGCAAACAAGCCTCAGTCAATCACAAATTGTTAGTTTGTCATCGAATCTTGTAGATTACAGTCTGGCCCCCATGGCCGGCAACGTCAGGAGACCAGGTCAGGGCCGTGGCACTTGCCGCGACCATATGGGGTCATACTTAGTCATGGGAAAATCAATGCAAAGAAGCCCCAATCGGTAACGAATTGTAAATTTGTCATCAAAAACTTGCCGATTATAGCTTTGCCCCCATGATAGGCACCATCGGGAGACCAAGTTAGTGCCGTGGCACTTGCCGCGACCATATGCGGTCAAACTCGATCTTGGAAAATTTAGTGCAAACAATGCCCATTCGATCACGAATTTTCAGTTTCTCATCAAAACTTTCCGATTATAGTCTTGCCACCTTGAACGGTACCGTCGGGAGACCAGGTCGAGGCTATGGCATTTGGCGCGGATATATGCAGTCATACCCGGTTGGGGCAAAATTCGTGGAAACATTCCCCAGTCTGTCACAAATTGTCAGTTTGTCATCGAAACTTACATATTATAGTTTTGCCCCCATAAACGGCACCATCGGGAGACCAGGTCGGGGCTATGACACTTTGTGCGGCCATATGCGGTCATACTCGGTCGGGGGAAAATTAGTGCCAATAATCACTAGTCTTTCATGAATTATCAGTTTGTTATCGAAACTTGCAGATTGTAGTCTTGTCCCCATGACCGGCATCGTCAGGAGACCAGGTCGGCGCTGTTGCACTTGTTGCAGCCATATGCGTTCATACTCAATCATGGAAAAATCAGGGTAAACAAGCCCCAGTCGGTCAAGAATTGTCAGTTTGTAATAAAAACTTGTAGATTATAGTCTTGTCCCTATGACCGGCACGTCGGGAGTCCAGGTCAGGGCCGTGGCACTTGGTGCGGGCATATACGATCATACTCGATCTTGAGAAAATCAGTGCAAACATGCCCTAGTCGATCACAGATTGTAAGTTTGTCATCGAAAATTTGCCGATTATAGCCTTGCCCTCATGACCAGGTTGGGGTCGTGGCACTTGCCACGGCCATATGAAGTCATACTCGGTCTTGGGAAAATCAGTGCAAAGAATCCCCAGTCGGTCAGGAATTGTCAGTTTATCATCAAAAACTTGCCGATTATAGTCTTGCCCCCATGAACGGCACCGTCGAGAGACCAGGTTGGGACCATGGTACTTACTGCGACCATATGAGGTCATACTCGGTCGTGGGAAAATCAGTGTAAACAATCTCCAGTCAGTCACGAATTGTCAGTTTGTAATCAAAAACTTGCCGATTATAGTCTTGCCCCCATGACTGGCATTGTCGGGAGACTAGGTTGTGATCCTACAACCATATACGGTCATACTCGGTCTTGGGAAAATCACTGCAAACATTCCCCATTCGGTCACGAATTGTCAGTTTTTCATCAAAAACTTTTCGATTATAGTCTTTCCGTGGTTATACTCAGTCATGGGAAAATCAGTGCAAGCAATCCCCAGTTCATCACGAATTGCCAGTTTGTCATCGAAACTTGCAAATTATAGTCTTGCCCCCATAAACAGCACTATTAGGAGACGAGGTCAAGGCCTTGGCACTTGGCCCTGCCATATGCGGTCATACTTAGTCGTGGGAAAATCAATGCAAACAATCCCCAATCTGGCACGAATTGACAGTTTGTCATTGAAACTTGTAGATTATAGTTTTGCCCCCATGACAGGCACCGTCGGGAGACCAGGTCAAGGCCATAGAACTTCACCCGACCATATACGGTCATACTCAATCGTGGGAAAATCAGTGCAAACAATCCCCAGTCGGTCACGAATTGTCATTTTGTCATCAAAAACTAGCCGATTATAGCCTTGCCCCTATGACGGGCTGTGGCACTTGACACGGCCATATGCGCTCGTTCTCCGTCATGTGAAAATCAGTGCAAATAATCTCCAGTCGATCACGGATTCTTAGTTTGTCATGAAAACTTGCAGATCATAGTCTTGCCCCCATGATCAACACCGTCGGTAGACCAGGTCGAGGCCGTGGCACTTGGCACGACCATATGTAGTTATACTCTGTCGTGGGAAAATCATTGCAAACAAGCCGATTATAGCCTTGCCCCCATGACAGGCACCGTCGGGAGACCAAATTAGCGTCGTGGCACTTGCTGCGATCATATGCGGTCAAACTAGATCGTGGAAAAATCAGTGCAAACAATGCCCAGTCGGTCACGAATTGTCAGTTTCTCATCAAAAACTTGCCGATTATAGTCTTCCACCTATGAACGATAACCATGACAGACCAGGTCGGGGCCATGACACTTGGCGGGGCCATATGCGGTCATACTCAGTCGGGGGAAAATTAGTGCCAACAATCCCTAGTCTGTCACGAATTGTCAGTTTGTCATCAAAACTTGCAGATTATAGTCTTGTCCCCATAACCGGCACCGTCGTGGGACTAAGTCGAGGCCGTTGCAGTTGACGGGGCTATATGCAGTCATACTCGATCATGGAAAAATTAGGGCAAACAAGCCCCAGTAGGTCACGAATTGTCAGTTTGTCATCGAAACTTGCAGATTATAGTCTTGTCCCCATGACAGGCACCGTCGAGAGACCAGGTCGGGGCAGTGGCACTTGGCGCGGCCATATGCGGTCATATTTGATCGTGAAAAAATCAATGCAAACAGATTGTAAGTTTGTCATCGAAAATTTGCCGATTATAGCCTTGTCCCCATGACCAGGTTAGGGTCGTGGCACTTACCGCGACCATATGCGGTCATACTCGGTCATGTGACAATCACGGCAAACAAGCCCTAGTCAGTCACGAATTATTAGTTTGTCATCAACAGCTTGCTGATTATTATCTTGCCCCCGTGACAGGCACCATCGGGACTTCACTATCGTGTACTCGATTGCGAGAAAATAAGTGCAAACAAGTCCCAGTCGGTCACAAATTATAAATTTGTCATCGAAAACTTATTCATTCTAGCCTTGCCCCCATCACAGACACCGTCAGGAGACCAGGTTGGGGCCATGGCATTTGCATCGACCTTATGCGGTCATACTCGGTCGTTGGAAAATTAGTGCAAACAATCCCCAGTCTGTGACGAATTGTCGGTTTGTCATCAAAAACTTATCGATTATAGCCTTGCCTCTATGACCGGCACCGTCGGGAGACCAGGATAGGGCAGTGGCACTTATCGCGGTCATACTCGATCATGGGAAAATCAGTGCAAACAAGCCCCAGTCAGTCACAAATTGTCAGTTTGTCATCGAAACTAGATGATTATAGTCTGGCCCCCACGACCGGCAACGTCAGGAGACCAGGTCGGGGCTGTGACACTTGCCGCCACCATATGCAATCATACTCAGTTATGGGAAAATCAGTGCAAACAGGTCCTAGTCGGTCACGAATTGTAAATTTTTCTTCGAAAACTTGCCGATTATAGGCTTGCCCCCATGACAGGCACCGTTAGGAGACCAAGTTAGTGTCGTGGCACTTGCAACGGCCATATGCGGTCAAGCTCGATCTTCGAAAAATCAGTGCAAACAATGCCCAGTCGGTCACGAATTTTTAGTTTCTCATCAAAAACTTGCCTACTATAGTCGTGCCCCTTGAACGGTACCATCGGGAGACTAGGTCGAGGCCGTGGCACTTGGCGCGGCCATATACGGTCATACTCGGTCGGGGGAAAATTCGTGGAAACATTCCCCAGTCAATCAGATTATAGTTTTGCCCCCATAAACGACACCGTCGGGAGACCAGGTCAGGGCCATGACACTTGGCGCAGCCGTATGCAATCATACTCTGTCGGAGGAAAATTAGTGCCAACAATCCCCAGTCTGCCACGAATTGTCACTTTGTCATCGAAACTTACATATTATAGTCTTGTCCCCATTACTGTCACCGTCGGGAGACCAAGTCGGGGCTGTTGCACTTGGCTCGGCCATATACGTTCATGCTAGATCATGGGAAAATTAGGGCAAACAAGCCCCAGTCGGTCACGAATTGTCAGTTTCTCATCAAAACTTGCAGATTATGGTCTTGTCCCCATGACTGGCACCTTCGGGAGACTAGGTCGGCGCAGTGGCACTTGGCGCGGCCATATCCAGTCATACTCGATCGTAGGAAAATCAGTGCAAACATGCCCTAGTCGGTCACAGATTGTAAGTTTGTCATAAGAAATTTGTCGATTATAGCCTTGGTCCCATGACAAGGCTAGGGTCGTGGCACTTGCTGCGATCATATGCGGTCAAGCTCGATCTTGGAAAAATCAGTGCAAACAATGCCCAATCGGTCACGAATTTTCAGTTTCTCATCAAAAACTTGCCTGTTGTAGTCTTGCCCCCTTAAACGGTGCCATCGGGAGACCAGGTCGGGGTCGTGGCACTTGGCGCGGCTATATGCGTTCATACTCGGTCAGGGAAAAATTTGTTAAAACATTCCCCAGTCAGTCACGAATTGTCAGTTTCTCATCGGAACTTGCAGATTATAGTTTTACCCCCATAAACGGCTCCGTCGGGAGACCAAGTCGGGGCCATGACACTTGGCGTAGCAGTAGGCAGTCATACTCTGTCAGGGGAAAATTAGTGCCAACAATCCCCAGTCTGTCATGAATTGTCAGTTTGTCATCGAAACTTGCAGATTATAGTCTTGTCCCCATTACCGGCACCGTCGGGAGACCAGGTTGGGGCCGTTGCACTTGGCTCGACCATATGTGTTCATACTTGATCATGGAAAAATCAGTGCAAACAAGTCCTAGTCGGTCACGAATTGTAAATTTTTCTTCGAAAACTTGCCGATTATAGGCTTGCCCCCATGACAGGCACCGT
>JAOQMP010050070.1:0-11017 GCA_027563575.1 Erythroxylum pedicellare | reverse complement strand
AAAAAGTCAACGTATGGAGATGCGGGGTATCGATCCCCGTACCTCTCGCATGCTAAGCGAGCGCTCTACCATCTGAGGCTACAAGTTCAAAGTGTATGTGAGTTATGCAATCAGCAGGTGCACTTCATTAATGACTGTCCAACAGTTTCTACAACTGAACAAGTCAAGTTTATGGGAAATAACCATTCAGGAAATAACCCATTCTCAAATACTTACAACCTTGGATGGTAGAATCATCCAAATTTTTCATAGAGTAATAACAACAACACAGTAGGAGAGCAGATACAACTTTAGCCTAGGAATCCATTCGAAGATAAGAGGGAGAAATTTTTGGAGATGATTGGAACTAAGTTGAATCAACAAGATGAATCACAGTAGAAGCTAGAAGCAAAGGTTGATCAAATAGTGAAAAATCACTAATAATTTGGAGGTCCAAATGGGACAATTGGCAACTACTCTTGCTTAGAGGAATCTTGGAGGTTTCCCAAGTACCACAAAACCAAATCTAAAGGAGTCTTTAAAAGCTATACATCTAAGGAGTGGTAAGGAGCTAGAGAATCAAGTAAAAAACAAAGCAAATGAGCAAATAGGCAAATGAGCAAATAGAAGAAGGGTGTGATCGTGAGTTCGTTAAGGATAAACAGAGTGAGTTAAAAGGACTCGGCTGCGATCGCGAGGAATCAGAGTGCGATCGCACTTTGAGATTTAAGTCAGAACAGGAAGAATCAAGCTTCGGCTATGTTCGTAACAATGAAAGGTGCGACCATACCCACCATGAAATAGGTAAAAACAAGCATGCTGAAGTAGGTAAGTATGTACCACCTGTTCCTTTTCCTTAACGACTTAAGAAACTTTAGTATGATAGTCAGTTTGCCTCATTTCATGAAAAGTTTAAAAAATTGCAAATTAATCTCTCTTTGTGGAGGCACAGGAACATATGCCCAAGTATGTTAAATTTTTGAAAGATATCTTAACTCATAAGAGGTCGCTTATTGATAATGAGATGGTGCAACTTCCAGAAAAATGTAGTTCAATTATTTCTAATGCTATTCCTTCCAAACTACAAGATCCTTGAATTTTCACAATTCCTTGTGTAGTTGGTGATAGACAATTTAATAACTGTTTGTGTGATTTGGGTGTAAGTATAAACTTGATGCCCGTTTAGCCTTTTAGAAATTAGGTATTGGAGAAGTTAAGCTGAAATATATAGTGTTGCAATTAGCGGATCAATCAATCAAGAGGCCGTTTGGGATTTTGGAAGATGTGCCCGTAAAAGTGGACATGTTTATCATTTCAGTAGATTTTATGGTGTTGGATTTCGAAGATGACTCAGAATGTTCATTAATTTTGGGTTGTCCATTCCTTTACTCAGTAACAGATTTAGTAGATGTCTATAGAGGGAAGCTTATATTGTGTATTAGTGAGGAGATAGTTGAGTTTTATATGAGATCGTCCATGAAGCACCCAATGGATAATAAGGTTTGTATGAAGGTAGATGTTGTGGATGAATGTGTGTTGAGTATGACAGAAAGCAAGTAGAAAGAAGTTTCTTTTGACCCGGATGTAGAGGTTATTGGCGAAAGTAAGAGTGAACAAGGAAAAATATAGAAGTTACTGTGAAAAACAAATCCAGCTCCACTATCCATTGTACGTCCACCAATTCTAGAGTTGAAGCCATCGCCGATTCATTTGAGGTATGAATTTCTAGGGGAAGGGGAAACCCTACCTATTATTATTTCCAATAATTAGACAAATAATTAGGAACAATGGTTGGTGGAGTTGGTGAGGAACCATGTTAAAGTTGTAGGGTGGCAGATTTCTGATATAAGAGGAATTAGCCTTAACGTAGTGATGCACCGAATCTACTTGGAGGAAAGAAGCAAATTTGTAAGGGAATGACAGAGGCAATTAAATCCAAACATGAAAGAAGTCATAAAGAAAGAGGTCATCAAATTGTTTGATGCGAGCATTATTTATCCTATTTCAGATAGTGAGTGGGTAACTCCGATACAATGTGTGCCGAAAAAGGGAGGTATGACCGTCGTTAAAAATGAGGAAGGTGAGTTTATTCCTATAAAGACAGTAACAGGGTGGAGAGTGTGCATTGATTTCAGGAAGCTGAACTATGCTACATGAAAAGATCTCAGGATCAAGAAAAGACTACATTCATATGCCCCTATGGAACATTTGGGTATAGAAAAATGCCTTTTAGTTTGTGTAACTCGTTTGATCCATGTTTGCAGAATTTAGGGAAGGTGCTTACACGTTGTGAAGAATCAAATTTAATTCTCAACTGGGAGAAATCCCATTTTATGGTAAATGAGGGCATAGTGCTCGGGAATAAAGTTTCCAATAGGGAAATTGAAGTTGACAGGGCTAAGATCGAAGTGATAACAAAGTTACCACCTCCTACTAATGTGAAAGCAGTTCGATCATTCTTGGGACATGCCAGATTTTATAGAAGATTTATTTAAGATTTTTCCATAATTGCTCGACCTTTAACTAATTTTCTTGTGAAAGATGCACCTTTTGATTTTAATGTTAAGTGTGTGCAAGCTTTTGAGACACTTAAGGTGGCTCTTACGAGAGCACCAGTGTTAACAGCACCCGATTGGTCATTACCATTCGAGCTAATGTATGATGCAAGTGATCATGCTGTAGGTTGTGTACGAGGGTAGTGGAAGGATAGGAAACCTCATGCAGTTTATTATGTAAGCAAAATATTAACGAGAGCCCAATTGAACTACACAATTACTAAGAAAGAGCTTTTATCAGTGTTTTTTGTATGCGAGAAATTTAGATCATACCTCCTTGGAGCAAAAATAGTAATCTTTTCAGATCATGCAACATTGAGGTATTTGTTTAACAAGAAAGATGCAAAGCTAAGACTAATTCGTTGGGTATTATTATTGCAGAAATTCGACATTGAAATTAAGGATAAAAAGAGAGCTAAAATTGTGGTGGAAAATCACTTACCTCGACTCGAACAAGAGAATAATATAGATGATCAACCAATTCAAGAAGAATTTCCAGATGAGAAGAATTTTCTTGTTCAGTAGCTAGAAACTCCATAGTATGCCGAAATAGTAAATTATGTGGTGAGCGGTATCGTTTCGTCCGTTTTGTCTTATCATTGGGAAGAATCATATTTATTTCGAATATGTGTTGATGGATTAATTTGGAGATGTGTTCTGGAAAGTGAGATGCTCTCTGTGCTAACTCATTGTCATGATTCACTTTATGCAGGGCATTATGGGGGCAATAAAACTGCAAGTAGAATCTTGGAATGCGGATTTTACTGGCCAACGTTAAACCAAGATGCGAGGGAGTTTGTGCAAAGATGTGATAGATGTAAACGAATGGGAAACATCTAAAAAAGAGACGAGATGCCACAATCAGGTCTATTGGAGGTTGAGATATTCGATGTATGAGGAATCAATTTCATGGGATTGTTTCCTACATCTTATGGAAACAAATACATATTGGTGGGAATAGATTATGTCTCCAAATGGATAGAAGCCATTGCCAGCTCAAGTAATGATGGAAGGATATTAACAAAGTTCTTGAAAGGGTTGTTTATGCATTTTGAAATTCCACGTGTATTAATCAATGACAGTGGTTCTCATTTCTGTAATTGAAGGCTTGAACTTCTGCTTAAACCTTATAGCGTCCAACATAGGGTGGCCACACCCTATCATCCACAAACAAGTGGGCAGGTGGAAGTTGTCAATAGAGAGCTAAAAAGTATTATGGAGAAAATGGTGAATAGTGTAAGGAAAGATTAGGCTATGAAGCTTGACAATGAATTGTGGGCATATCGAACCGCTCTCAAGACACCTATTAGAACAACTCTTCTCAGTTTTTGACCTAAATTTATGAGTCTTTAACTACCTATCTATCTCCTTTACCTATTTAAATGTTGTTTTGGGAGTTTCTTGTGTTATTCTAATCTTAAAAACCTAGCCTTCAAAATTTTTATTGTGAATCAAGAGAAGCACGAAGAAGAGAGAGAGAACCATCCCTTCCAAATATCCTTCAACCAAATCAATCATAGAAGAGAATGTTAAGGGGAATGATGGTAGCATCCAAATCGAGAGGGAAGGGTAAGGTCATTAGACAGTTGATGCCGAACCTCTTGACGCAATATTATGCCCTTTTCCAATCTTTTCACATAAGGAAGGAAAAAAGTATCAAAGGTGAAAGTGAAAAGAATTACTGTCCCAAGGGACTTTGATTGGGAGATGGTGGCAGAGCTAGGTCTAAAAGATAATCTTCTAGCTATGGTCGAGCGATTGGGATGGTTGCGTTTGATTATAGGAGAATGGGAGATTTATGAAGAGCTAGTACATGAATGTTACACCACATCGGTGGTGGAAGGGACTAAGTTCACAAAATTGAAGTTTAGACCATGCAGACAAGAGTGGGAGATGGATTCTTCAATGTTAGAAAAATTGTTTAAGCTGCCACAATTGGGTTCGATCAAACTAGCTGGCAAATTTCCCTAGGGAATTTCTAAAGAACAATTACGGAGAGTTCATCTTCATATTTAGTTTATAATGCCACAAATCTGCTCCTTTGGGATGCCTTGTTGATTCTTCTTCACAAATTTATAGCAGCATCAATTTTTACTAGGTGGAGAGTAACAAGGTATCAAGTCAGGAGTTATATGCTTTGTGGTTTCACTTCCAACAATACACCACATTGTACCTCCATCCACCTGCTGAAGAGATTTGCGAAAATGGCACAACCTTCAAGCGCCAAGCTGGGATTGGGATACATATTAACTGCACTAGCTTGATCAGTGGATCTTGACCTCATGACAATGAAATGCGGTCCGACAGAAGTTTTCAACTAAAGGTACTTGCATGTTTGTGGCCTAATGAGCTTCATGGGATATAGTTTGCGGCCTTATCATGAGAGAGCAGTCGTCAAACATTGAGGAATAAGGGAGTCAACCTCTAGTGAAGAAGAAGAAGAAAGCAGTGAATCACATCAACAAGAAACATAATGTACAATTCCTATTGCTAATGCTGCTACGATTTTGGAGATGCTTAAACGTTAGGAAGATGCTACCACCGCAAATAGCAACAGGTTAACTGCAATTGAAAGAACAATGGTGGATATTCAAAAGTAGTAGCGGTATTAAGCAAAGAAATTGAAGAAAATCTTCGCTGCATTGAATGTGGAGCTGCCATCACCTATACCTTCACCATTAGGTTCTCCTGTTCCCTAAAAGCTCTAGTAAATGTGCTTTTTATGTACTTATCCATTGGTGGTGTGTTTGTGATATTTCTTGCTTCTTTTTTTTCGTGTTACAGATTTAAGTAGTAACATGCCAAGAATCTTGAACTTAGCTTGATAGATTGTTAAATTCATACATGCCCTTTTAGTCATTAAAATTTTAGAAAATGTAACTAATGATCATTTGAGAATAATGTGGATGCAGGAACGGTTTTGGTACTTTCAGCAAAATTATTTGTATTAAGTTCTTTGCTGAATAATGATTACTATTGTTATTTACTTGAAGTTTTAACTAGGGGATAAGGAAAATTTGCATAAATGATAAGGAGGAAATAAAATAAAGTTCTTTTTATAGAAAACCTCCAAATTGTTGCTCCACTATACTTAGGGTGCCCGAAACTAGCCTTGGACACATAAGTAGTGCTAGTAGCCACTTGATGATGAAAATGAAGGAGGTTTTGTGTATGTGAGTATGCTCCTCATTTGCATTTAATTGAAAAACTTTTCATCTCAAACAAGGTTCGTTAAGTTGTTCTAGAAATAAAGCCTCTTCATCCTCGTTGCACAGTTTTAACAATAAGTTGATAACAATACAAATTTGTTTAAGGGAGAATTTATGCTAATAATGAGGTTATTGGTCCTATTTACTACTTTTATATGTGTACTATTCACAATTTGATTTGAGGGAGCTTTTCTACATTTTTGGTAATTAAGGGGTTATAGGAGGTTAACAATCATGTGAAGATTAGAAAAAGATTCTTTGGTATCAAGTTATTTAAGTCATTGCTTTTGTGTTATTTTCTTTTGTCATTGTGTGTGCTTGTGGACAATCACAAATATAGTGGTGAGCATATCGATGTGAGTTTATTTACTTGTTGAGTGTTAATGTTTTTAGTTATGTTTTTGGTACTTTTAGTTCTTGGTTTAGTAGTTTAGTTTAGTTTTTAGGCAATTTTGATGTTTTGTTAAGTGTGAAGGAACAGGGGAGCAAGATGATAAAAAGTTGGTGAAAAGAAACAAGGAAAAATGTATCTGGTGCAATCGTGAGGAAGAATGGTGTGAGCGCGACCAAGGTGTGATCGCAAGTCACTGAAGTGGGTTTGCGACATCAATGAGACTTCTGGAGGTAGCTTTGGGTGTGATCGTGAGTCCTTAAGGTGCGATCGCACTTGGGACTTTTGACCAAAAGATAGGCTATTCCTATATAGGGGTGATCGCAAGGGTCATGGTGCGATCACAATACGCAACTTCAAGGGTAATTTTGACATTTTCTAGTGTGTTTAAATGAATGGTGAACGGTTAAAAGAAGTCTTCAATGTGCGAGAACATGGGGGGAGCTGTTACAATTCAATGGAGGTGGACAATCATGAGAGATCTCATCAAGTAAATATAAAAGGAGGCCAACATATACAAAAGGAGAGAGGGATACAAAAAAAAAGAGGAAAAAGAAGCAAGAACAACAAAGAGGAAGTGGGAGCTCTGCGTTTTCATTTTTTTGATTATTTGTTAGGTTGTTTATTATGAGTGTTTTCTAGTTTCTTATTTCAAAGATTGTTTCACCCTTTAGGCTGAATCTTGTTTTCTGAGCTTCTACTATGTATGGTTTGTTGTTCTTATGAATAGTTTTTGGTCGATCTTAATGAGGGTTGAGTTCTTCTTTAAAACCATACATATACAATTTACAATCTAAGAGATTAGGGTATAAGTTTTATTCCTCAAAGGTTATGCAGTTCATCTTTGTTTTATTTATATCTAAATTGAGAAATTTGCATGTTGATAAAATAGAGTAGGTAATTCCAACTTATGAGAGAAGAATTACTTCTTAAGAAACTTGAGGTAGCATAATATTAGCATTCAGATTTACCTTAGTAGGAGTTGATAACAAGTTTTGAGGTCTTTAATCTTGTGATTTCATGAAATCAATTTCTTTTCTTAAAGAATTAGCTTTGTCTAGAAAGCTTAATTGTAATTGATTTATTTTTATTTCACTTTTGATTTCTAAGTCTTTTTATTATTTACTTAAACAATCTTGAAAGAATCGGTAGTGGTGCTTAGCATAAATCCTCGTGGAAACGATAACCGTACTATAATAACTTGTACTCTTGCGGTTGGGGTCTGAGTGCGTTTTATTTTATAACTCATCAATATGCCAAAAGGAGAGAATTCAAATGAAAACGTGAAATAAAACAAAAATAAGAAGAAAAAGGGATATACGATCATGTTTGAGCCTGTTCTTAGTCTGTGCAGATTCTTAAATTCTAAAGATTTAAGAGTATACACGGTTTGATGCATAGGTAACCCTAAAAATTACCATAAAAAGAGGGGAGCAGACTTTAAGATGTGACTTTAAACGTGGAAAACATTCAGAAGGGGTGGTATTGATCCATAGAAGTGGAAAATGCAAAGAAATGATCAACAGATCAAATAGAATACAACATCAAACTTCAAACATGTGAAAATAATTAATAGAAAAGAAGGGAGATTTAGAATTATGAACTCTTTATTTTCTATTCATTTTTACTTAAGTTTATCTTTGGTTTCATTTTCTATCATGTGTAACCAACTCTTTTTAGTGTCTAAATATGATGAACCCTAGTTAGTGCTATAATATGTTTTGATTCTTTTATTTATATTAATTGTTTTGATTGATTTATTTTTATTAGCATAAGGTAGGAAATTCCACTATCCAATGATCATTAAATTAAATGCATAACAAAATGATAATTATCTAAAGGTTTTAGGGGGATTTATCACCTAGACAGTAATTCTTGATATTGATTGTTTTCTAAGTGATTTCCTTTGTTTTTTACTCATTATTGCTTCCGATTTTATTTTATCTGCTTTGTATTATTTTCTTTATTTAAAACCAACATTGAATATATAGACGAGATGATAAGATAACGGGAATTACTAGTAAATTTTTTCTTTATGAGATTTGACCACTTGCCTTTATTAACTATAGTTACATCATACACGTGCAATTAATTAAATATTGACAAACTGATCTAATTCATGTTGGGGATAATGATATTAGGAACACCCTGATGCTATTACTCTAACCATTATTTATTTATTTATTTATAATGTATCTTGTTGTATTCTTGTCTTATTCATTTAATCATCTTTAAAGCATCTCTACATTAACAATGTGTTTGTTGTTTATCTTAGGGGTTAAGGATTAACGTCATCATAATAACTCACAATAGAAGGATGGCACAGGACAATACTTTTATGGGAGCTATGATGTTTAATGTCATCACCACGACCCGTACTTACCTTTGTTAGCTACATCTAAATTGTACACTTGCAGTTAATTCAATATTGATAAACTAATCTAATTCAATCAAGTTTTTGACATCGTTGTTGGGGATAGTGATATTAGAAACACCTTGATGTTATTACTTTAACAATTATTTTTTATTTATTTTTAATGTATCTTGTTGTATTCTTGTCTTATTCATTTAATCATCTTTTGAGTGTCTCTACATTTATAATATGTTTTTTGTTTATCTTAGGGATTAAGGTTTAACGTCATCATTACAACTCATAATGAAAGGATGGAGCAGATAATACTTTTATAGGAGCTATGATATATCTTTGCAATATGTAACATCACCATATTGGAAGAGGCGGTCTTCTTGCATATTTCTAGAAACTCAATTGATATCTATGTCGTGTTGCAACATTTGTGGGAGTAATGATTACAATCATGAATGTCAGACATTAAACTATATATGGGAGCCACTAAGTATGTAAAACCATCCTCAATGTGCATCATACATAAATATGTATAATTTAAAGTAGAGCAAACCTTACGCATATGGATGGAATGACCATGCCCCAATTGAATGTGTAATAAGAGTAGCAATATAAAAGTATTAGGGATAAACTAATATAATCCCTTACCAAGTGTATAACTAGCCAATGTGAATCTGAGGAAAGATTTTCTTCACTTGGATTGTTTGATTGGAAAATAAAACATGCAAGATTTGGGTAAAACGGTAGATTTCAAAATGTTTTTAGAAATCAAAACATAGCGGAAGCAAGATAACCAAATCAGCATGCCAAGCCATGCATGATATGATATAAGGAAAATAATTATCGTAAGAACAAGATGGAGATTATATTACTGACTCCTTTGCTATAGCTTTAACTACTCGTTGTGCTATCCTATCCTCAACAATATATCCTCTCCTAAGTGATGCATCCTCTTCTTGATATTGTATCCTTGATCAATCTGATCTACCACTTGTTCATCTTGGATAACTTGGTTAATAAGTTCCCTTGGTGGGAAAGTAGAAGAAAACTTTGGAGGAGATTTTTCTTAGAAGAAAGAAGCCAAAGATGAGACAACTCTAATGCAAATTTCGGCTAACACATTCAAGAAAGGAGAGAGAGTCCAAAAATGGAAAAATACCTCTCTTACGCCTTGCCAATTTTGGTTATGCATGAAAAGAAAGAAGAGAAGAGCATCCAATGCACCACTTCAATCAAACATAAAAAAGCCATTAAATGAGACTCTTCTCATTTGTTTTAAAATGGCTATATGAAAAGACCAATAACCTAAAAAGACATGTCAATTTCAGTTTTAGTTATGAAAGAAGGAAGATCATCCATCAAATACACCTCTTTCATCTTTAACCAAATGAATGCTTAAAGCTTATATTACATGCCATCATTAAAAGACAACCATTAAACCATTTAATGGTAAGATCATTACTCCATTTAATGATGATAAAGAATGACAAATACCATCATTATTTGGCAAATCAACGCTAAATGTGCAGCTGCACATTCAACCCTAATAAAACCTAAATTGCACCTTCCATTTCTTTAAGAATTTTGCTTTATTTTAATTAATCTAATCAATCAAATTAAACCAAAGTCTAGCCCATTTCTAAATGTTCATTAGGCTTCTAATTAACCATTAATTAGTGTAAGCCCAACATTCAATCATGTCTTTAAAACCTACATTTATATTTCTTACTTTGCTTGATAACCTTCCTTGAAGTCAAGTGGGGAATCTTATTGGACTTAGATAATTCAAACAACAATAAGCCCATAATTAATTTATTCTCATTAGAATTAATTCTAGCTTATTAACTAAATGTTATTCCACTAAAGACAATTAGTTGAACTCTTAAATTACTAAATATTATGAGAACACATATTTCAAATAAGTTGTCCAATTGTAAACCCCATTATGAGCCTTATTATAGCCATTCGCACAATAAAGGATAAAATTACCGTTTTGCCCCTATATTGATTTTTCCTTCTAGATCTCCCGTTTTACTCTATTTGGTGATTAACACACAAGATCTCATCTTGATGTTAAGACTTGATGGGTATCTAGTCCATCAAACTCCTGGTGCTAGTTTAATCACCAATCTCCATAAAACATCTAGAAGTGATTATATCACTATAAACTCTTTATTTGAGTGAATGTTCCCTGATACATGTTTCAATTAAAAATTCCAACATGCAGAAACTGGATTAATACTTAGTAAAAATCCATTCTAATCATATCAAGAATTATAATAAAACACTTATGAGTTCACCACTCATCAAGATTGTGGTCTATAATAAGCAAATGCTAAAATGTATATTTTAAGACTAAAGTAACTACCTACTTTATTCTTGAAAGCATACTTGATTCTAGATTTATTTAATAGTGTCATTATTTATAGTTGACTATTATTATGATATGAAACTCATAATTTCCTTGAAGTAAACTCCTTTGCTTACATAGAGATAAATCGCAACACTACAGTCTAAA
>JAOQMP010050040.1:0-11017 GCA_027563575.1 Erythroxylum pedicellare | reverse complement strand
CAATTAATAAAAGCAACTTACACTTATCGCTTTTCCTAAGGTCTAACTCTAACTAAGTTTCTTTTAAAACTAACTCCTTTAACTCTCCTCTTACAATTCAACTATCTCTAATCTTCTTTTAACTTCTTTTTCCTATTTTCCATAATACTCTATAAATTCTGAGATAAATTCTAAATTCATCGAGTTTTACAAATATATATCTACTTCCTCTAATCAATACAATTTCCAACTAATTAAATTCCAAATTCACAATTTTCCCAACAATCATAACTCTATTCAATTATACTCGGAATTATTCATGACTGCATGTATAATTTTTCATGTGCAACAAATTTCACTATTCAAGTGTGTATGTATATGCCATATTATGCATGAGCATGGAAATACATTTATAAGCTCTCATTGATCACTCTTATTTACTATTCTAGCCTTCACGCAGGTAACGGGATGTTAAAAAAATGTTGACAAAAGTACAAACATAAGTATCGAATAAAAAAATGAAATCTATTTTGGAAAAGATGATAAATATAAAAAGAAATGATTAAATTTTACGTCTAAACGATGCTTTTTAGGCTTATTGTATAGCCTACAAAAAACCAATTAGGATGTCTCCTTATTAGTTGGTTTTTGGTAAAGCTTGTTAATTAATAGTGGAGATTGGATATAAAGCTTATTAGGAGGTGCAATGTTGCAATAATGATTTGGAAAAAGCTAAGGAGGCAAGAAATTACAATTACAAGAGCTAGAGGAATTAAGGTTGGATGATTACGAGAATTAGAGAATTTACAGAGGGAAAACCAAAATGTTTTATGATAATATAATCTTGAGGAAACAATTTGAGATGGGATAAAAAGTGCTATTATATAATTCTTAATTAAAGCTTATGACAAGTACGTTACGTTTCAGATGGCTTGGTACTTTTGTTATTAGTAATATATTTCCTCATGGTGTAGTGAAAATAAAAAGTTTAGATACCATAAAGATTTTTAAGGTAAACGGACATAGATTGAAACCACTTTATAAGGAGAAGCCAAGAGTGATGGATATTGACTTGGCATTTCCTTGATACATGGAAGAGTGAGAAGAAGAAAAAGCCTTGTCGAGCATAATGACATTAAATAATTGTGCTTTTTGGGAGGCAACTCAAAATATGATAAATTTTATTATTTTATTTTATTTATCTATATTTTTCATTTTCTTGCCTTTGTGTAGTTATTTTATTAAAGTAAGGGAAAAAGTTGGTCTTAAATTCCAAAAATACTAAAATTCATAAGGCGAATCATGCCTTATGTAATTAAGCTTTTAGGATAAAAGACCTAAAATTTCATACTGCTAAAATTAATAAGGCATGATCATGCTTAATGTAAGTTAGGTTAGGATAACAACCATCCAAATTTTTATATTACAAAAACTCTTAAGGTGAGATAATACGTTAGGTAATTGAGCTTTATGGAATATAACCCTTTAAATTTCAAAATACTAAAATTTATAAGGCGAGATCACACCTTATATATATTAGTAATATGTTTATTTTAAAGAATTTGTGATTTTTAAATAAAATAAATTAATTTTAAAAATAATTTTAAAAATAATTAAAAATAACATAATAAATTTAGCCTAGCTTTTTTTTTTTTTTCCTTTTATCTCCTTGTTTACAATAGTCGCCTCACTTGTCTCGCAGCAAGAAGCAGTGTACCAATAAGCCCAAGAGAGCATATCAATAACCTACATGCCCTAGCCATTATCCGAGAACCAGCGCATACTCCATAAGTAGGGCATGAAATCCTCTGTCCCCAAATTTGTATACCAACCCTGTCCCATTGGATCCAAGTCATCCATTTGTGTGGGACCCACATAAATAGATGAGTTGGATCTAATGGGACAAGGTTGGTATACAAATTTGGGAACAGAGGATCTGCCCCCCACAAGTAGTACCTAGTTGCACTACAGGCACAACCACACAGCATAATGTAATGCACCAAGTAGCACATACGTCCCAACCACACATCCCATCAGCAAGCTCCACTCACGTACGTCCCAACCATACAACACAACGCAAAAGCCCCAACATCTAGTACCACGCGTAGATCACTAACCCTCAGGCACTAGCTCCAATGCACAGGCAGTCCAACAACCATGCAATCCCCACATCAAACCATTATGCTCGAGCAACAAGTATAACACTAAGCATACTATCACCCAAAAAGTGCTCCATTAGTATTATAGTAATGCCGCATTTATTTTTCAGTTTTTGATTATTTTTATTAAATAATGTCAATTACTTCTATTTTAATTTTAATTTTATTTATTAAAATATTAATGTGGGTAAGTAAGTGCATTACCCTTCCTTAGAAGAATTGCATATTAAAGAAAACATTGATGACTTGATTACTCTTATAAGTTGGAGATATTTTATGCTGATTCATTGTCTGATATTTGTAGAATTAACTATGGAGTTTTATACTACCTTCAAATTTGATAAACCAAATAATTTCACTTTATGTAGTCCAAATATGGTATATACAGATTAATAAGTGTTAAATTGAAACAAAGCCTTAGGATTACTAACTGAGGAATACGCTAATTTGACCCAAATAAAGAATATATTGTAGACTATGGTGATTTTAATTCTTTTAGAGTGTGAAAATCATTATCTTCTAACCCCGTAGTTATCATCTAAGAAAATCTAAGGGTAGTGATCTCAGTGATCTTGAATGGATTTATATATAATGTTTTTTTGCTTTTGTTATTCAGGATGGAAGGTCACAACTTGTACTTACACTAAAGATGAGTTATATTTTGTTTGGTGTATGGTACATAAAGTACATGTCAATTTAGGTGCCTGGTTAGCTACGCAATTTAACGTTGTTCTCATTTGTTCCCTTATTACTCATCTAGATATTAGTCTCAATTTGTTTGATCTAACTAACAATTATATGCATATAACTTGTGAGATGGAATCGTTAGGCGGGGCTTGTTTGAGCATCATACGGTTGCTCGAGCAATAAAAGAGAACATTTCATTTTATACTGTGTGATTCGCCCTTCCCCCCTCAAATGAGGATCATCATAAGAGATATTTAATGTTCCACGACTTTTGTATCTTTTGGCTCCACCAATCTGCAATAAGCATCATTTTTGGCTAGAGTGGTTGGAAGGTAAAATTTCTAAGCTGGAGAAAAATTTGGATGCTTTATTCCAATTCATCAGAGTGATACCTCTATGTCTCCCAACACTATAGTACATCTTGTTTCATGTGTTCACAACTCAGGGGTGTATTTTATTATATGATTTGTTTTATGTTGATTAATTTATGGAATGTATCGTATACATACGTTGGGGACAACGTATAATTTAGTTGTAAGGGGAGAAAGAGCATATACTATGATGAACTTGATGATTTGTGCTTGAACTCATGAATATTATGGTCATATGTTGATTATTCCTTGTGACATCCAAAAATTTTCTGATTGTTGTTTGGAAATTATCTTTAATTTTGGATATATTTTTTGTTTAAGTTATAATGCATGAGAGAGACGAGCATGATTAGTGTTTTTTAATAAATTAATTTAAGTATCTCATTGGTTTTATTGAATAAAGTGTGTAAGACTTGATACATTTTGAAATCTATTTGAAAACCTATGTGAGCGTTTGAATATAAGAGCATTCAACACATTTATACTCATATATTTCTTTTTATTGTATGTTTATCAAGCATGGCTTATTTATGCTAGAACTTGTTTTTAAATATATTTTGAGACCATATTATTGGTGAATTTATGCATGGAGATGAAAGGGGCATTTATGATCACCATTTTTGACCTTAAAAAAACCTATCTTAATTTTTACCCCTAAAGAACCAATTTGAGCTTTGACCTTTCTTTTCTTGCATACTAACCATATTGCAAGCCATAATTATCCTTTTTTGTTGATGCCTTAATAATTTTAGACCCTTAAATTAAAGGAATTGTATAAAGCTTATTTACATAAGATTTTAGCTTTTTCTATAAAAATAAGTCTATTGATTCAAGTTACATTGTTTTGATTTTTACTTTGTTTTAATGGAATGGGGGAGAAGTATAAAAAAGAAAAAAGAAATATCATCTTTGATGTTCTTGTTAAAAAATATATAATACATAATATGAAAATGTAAATATAAATAAAAAATGATGAGGTGATTGAAAAAGAAGCTATTTGAATATAGTGAATTTTAGGACTGATTTGAGTTAAAACTTGTGTGGATAAGTTTGTATGGTTTCCTACAAATTTTTTCAACCTAAAAACTTCTTTTTACTATACCTTTGCCTAAGCTACATTACAACCCTTATTAAGTCCCTTTGATTTATACATTAAATTCATTTTTATTAAATGGTATAAATATGATTTATAAGCATGCTTATCGAAATAACTTGCTATGCTTTAATTTGAGAGCTCAATTAATCCTAAACACTTTAAGCGTACAGAGTGAAATCTATGAGAGGATGTTTAGTCTTATTTCATTTGATTTTGATGGAATTGATGAGATGCAATATTTCATTCTAAAATTATTTCCAATGAGTGCTTGTTGTCTTAATTGATATTTTATCTTAAAGCTTTAACATATATTAGCTTTTTGGATTTTTTTTGATAACATGAAATAAGATGAGAGGTTGTTATGAGGATGATTGATGTATTAAATTGATATATGATTATGGACAAGTGTAAGTCAGGTGTGGGGTACTTTGATAACATGTTATTTGGTTATGTTGATTGGACTTATCTATTTTGTTTTGGATTAATTTTGGTGCTTAATTGGTGAAATTAATATTTATTTTGGTTTAGGAGGTGACAAATGGAGATTACATCAAATTGGAGCATTATTTGTGAAAATCATAAAGTTTAGAAAAAGCTGACAGATTATTGCAGTAGATAAGGCGAGATGACGCCTAATGCCAATTTCACCCTAAGAGTTTAAATTCAATTAAGAAACTTATTTATATCCTTATTATCTAGGGATTTGGATTCATTTAGAATGGAATCTCTGAAAAATAAAGGGAAGCTAGGTTTTAAGTAGGAAAAGGGGAGGAAAATGTGTCATACACCTTTTCCATCATTCTCTTTTGTTTTCTTTTTTTTTCGCTTAATCTTTCATCTGTTCTTTTATTTTTAGTGTTGGAACTAAAGCTATGAGTGGCTAAATCCAAATATTTTGATTCAAAGGGATTCAAAACTTAAGTTGTAATATTGTGAGGTTTTGTTCTGAACCTAGATTTTATTTTAATTCAAGTATTCTTATTTTTTCCTATATTTCACGAACAATTAATATAGATTGATCTAAAAAATTAATTTAATGTTAATTATTCTATAGCTATCCATAAATTTAGTGATCTATAATTGTCATAAAGAATTGAAGCAAGTGGCAAATAGGTTGTTTATGAATTTGTTATAGAATGTGTTATTAGGTATTTTTTAGGTCATAATCATGTGTTTAGGACTTAGATTTATGTTTTTGTTAGTGTTTTTATGTGTTTTGTTTGATTATTGTTAATTAGGGCAAGAATTTAATCTTAATGAATGCTTTAGGGGATGTTTAATGTGTTTCGATGATGAGTTGAGAAAGGAAACTTGAAGAATGTTGAAGAAGCTGGAGAAAGAGGTCTGTCATGATCGTGCACCTACATTATCATGAAATATGTAAGCCGGAGTAGTTTGCACAATCATGATAGAACATATAGACAGGAGAAGTGCTAGATCGTGCAAATGCTAGATTTTCTAGGTTGCGAGATTTTTTTTTAAATTTTGATGATTTGGGCCTTTTTGAAGTATAAACAAGAGAAAGAGCCCTAAGAGGATTAAAAAGTATAAAAATGAAAAAAAAAGAGACAGTTAGAACATCCAAAAAAGAGATAAAGGAGGCAAATAATAAAACAAAATTGCAGAATTTTCCAGCTTAAAACAACAAAACATACAAGATTCAATCTTCTACTATTTCCTTTTCTTTCCCTGTTTTTCAATGTTGATTATAAACAATTATCGATTTGTTTTAGCTATGAATTGCTAAATTTGTTTTTAGGAATTATTCTTGAATTTTTTTGTTAAACTTTTATGTTATTGATTTAATAAAAATAAACTTTGTCATGGTTATTACATAACAAGATCTGGTACTATAATAGATTTACGAAGATCAAATTAATAGGCAATTGAAAAGAGATCTTAATTTTTTGTTAGTTACCTATAGAATTGCTTCAAATCCAATTGGGTAGTTAGGAGGAGTTTTGAGAGATCGAAAGGTCACATTTTAATTCTTATCTATTTTAATTGGGATTACTTGGTTAGATATTGAAAGAGGGTAATCATAACTATTAGATATTTGGGTCAAGGATTGTTAAATCAAGAAGGTGAGGTGAAAACAAAATAAGGATATAAGTAATTCTTAAGCTGTTATCATTGATTAATTATAAGTTCATTGCTGCTTTGTTGATTATTCAACTATCAATTTTCTCTAGTTTATTTTATTTTCTAGCTAAACTTATTATATAAAATTTACCTTAAACAAAGTTTAGCAAAAAAATTTAGGTGTTTAATAGCAATCCTTATGGTAACAATACTGTTTATATTATAAAGATACAACCTGTACATTTGCGATAAAATAGATTTTTAAAAAACTCAAACAAAAAAAATTTGTTACCATTGCCAGGGATTGTAAATTTAGTATCTAGTGCAATTTGAGTTTCTTCACTTTTAAGGAATTTAAAACTTTCTTATGTGATTGTAATTATATGAACACAAGAACAATAAAGGGTTTTAGTAAACTCAATAATACACAAGCTTCTGACATTACCAAGCAAGAGAGAAATTTGAAAAGCAAGATGCCATGAAGCTATAGAAAGATCAATGACAAAGAAGGGAACTAAGGAGGAAAACAAAGAACCCTCATAGACTTTATGAGGCTGGGGTTTAATACTAACCAATGAGGGATGCAAGACCATTAATGCAGGCAAATAACTTTGAAATTAAACCAACCTTGCTAAACATGCTGCAGATCAATGTCTAGTTTTATAGATTGGCCAATAAGAATACTAATGCTCATTTGGACAATTTATTGGAGATATGCCATATTTTTAGATATGACGGGTTATCAGAGGCATGGCTGGATTCTCTTAACCTAAAAATTATGACAACATGGGAATGGTTGGTGCAAACCTTTTTAGCTAAGTACTTTCCCTTGGCGAGTACCACAATGATCATTAAGGAGATAACAAATTTCCACAAAATGAAAGGGAATTATTATATGAAGAGCAGGAAAGATTTAAGGAGTTGCAAAGGAGCTACCCATAACATAACTTACCCAATAAGTTCATGTTACAAACTTTCTACAATGGAGTCAATCCACCCATAAAACATACCATTGACGTAGTAGTTGATGATTCATTTATGAGGAAGATGGTAGATGCTGCAAATGATTTATTGGGGGAGATGGCAAATGATAGTTGTCTATGGACGTCAAAGAGGAGCAAGTAGCAACCAATCTTTAAAGATCAGAGAGGAGCAAGTAGCAACCAATCTTTAAAGATCAGAAGGGAATGATTACTGTTGATTCTGTGACAACATTACAGGCTGAAGTAGCAAACTTAGTCAAGCAAATAAATGGTCTAAACTTCTCCCAGCCTATTGAAGGTGATACAACATGAATACAAATTATGCAGTTAAGAAGGTCATGTCACAACTATTTACTTCCTGGTGGACAACAATGATATGAGCAACTAAATTTTATAAAAGCACAACTAAGACATTTAGTAATAACCCTTACTCAAATACCTATAATCCTGTATGGAATAATCGTCCAAATTTCTCGTAGTCTAAAAATGTAGGAGATTAAATAAGATCACAAAGCCTATTAGGATTTCAACAAGATAGGCTTGAATCATTAGAATCAAAGATATACAAGCTAATGGATATGTTGACTTCCAAGCTCACGGACCAAGATGAGAGTCATAAGAGGATATAAGTTCAACCAGATTGTGAAGAATGATGCTTCTTCCATTCATAATTTGGAGGTTTAAATGGGGCTAATAGCAAACATTTTCTTTTGTATGAAGTATGAGAAGTCTCCTAAATAATACGAAGTCGAATTTAAAGGGGCCATTAAAAGCTATCACAGTTGAAAGTAACAAAGAGTTGGAGGAACCAACCAAAAAGCCAACTAGGAAGCTAAAAGAAGGAGGATAAGAAGGAAAATAAGGAGGAACCACTATGTGTCCCACCCTTCATATGTTCCAAAGATTCCATTCTCATAAATGTTAAAAAAGAATCAAATGGACACTCAATTTGCAAAGTTTTTAGAGAAGTTAAAGAAATTGTAAATTAATTTGTCCTTTATGGAAGCTTTGAAGAACATGCCCACAGATACAAAGTTTCATAAGGATATCCTGTTAGACAAGTGAACTTAGGAGGACAATCAAACAATATCTTTGACGAAGAGTTACAAGTCTATAATTACCAGCCACATGCCCTTAAAATTGAAAGATCCAACGAGTTTTACTATAACTTATAAGGCTAGTAATTTAAAGTTTTCTAAATATTTATATGACTTATGTGTAAGTATTAATCCTATGCCTCTGTCTATTTTTAAGAAATTAAAACTAAAAGAAGTGAAGCCAACATATATACTTATTCAATTAGTGGATCAATCAATAAGGAAATTATTTGGCATAGCGGAGGACGTGATACTTAAAGTGGATAAGATTATTATTTATGTGGATTTCATAGTGTTAGACTTTAAAGAGGATCAAAGTTGTCCATTAGTTCTTAGTAGAACATTCAAGAATACAGGAAGAACATTGGTAGATGTATATGAAGGAAAACTGATTATTTGGATTGGTGATAAATAGGTTGAATTCAACATAAGTAAGTTATTAAAGAATCTAAAGGAGGGCAACTCTTGTACGAAGATTAATATAGTTGATGAGTTTGTAAAAGAGTAAGAGGAGAACCATAACAAAGACACTGATGTTAAGGTGTGGAAGATGATGAAGAGTTAGAGAAAGAAGAGAAGTTGGGTCAGAAATCTAAATAGGAAATCTTAGCAAGGACGGAAGCATTCATGCCACTTTGTATTAAGAAATCACCTTAAAACCCTTACCCACACACCTTACTTTTCTAGGTGAGGGTCATACTCTACCTGTCATAATTTCAAACAAGCTGGATGGGGAATAAGAAAAGAGAGTGGTAGAGATAATTAGAAAGAGGATAAGAGCCTTAGGATTTAAAATTTTAGATATAAAAGGCATAAGTTATAAATGGTGAAGCGTAGGATCAATCTTAATGATGGTTGTAAGGCGGTAAGGGAGAGATTAAAAAAAAGATTAAACCTTCATATAAAAGAAATGAACAAGAAGGAAAGTAATGCTTTTCAATGCAGGTATTATTTATCCTATTTTGGATAGTGAATGAGTGATTTCAATACAATATGTAACTAAGAAAGGAGAGATGATAACGATGAAAAGTGAAAACAAAACAAGAATATAGGTAATTCCTTAATTATTATCATTGATTAATCACAAGTTCACTGTTATTTGTTAATTTTTTAATTAGCAATTTTCTCTACTTTAGTTTATTTTCTAGCTTCAGTTATTATATTAAAAAAAGGTATCCTAGTGCACAAGGCTCTCCACTTTACAAGGGCCAAGGAAAGGTCATCAATTGTAAACAACCTTCATTTTGTATTTTATAAAGTGGTTGTTTTAATAACTCAAACTCTTGACCTTTGGTCACAAAGGAGTAACCTTATCTGCTATACTTATCATAATGTTTACCTTAAACAAATTGTTACAAAAATTGTTAGGTGTCTAATAATAATTCTTGTGAGAATTATATTGTTTATATTATAAAGATACAACTAGTATACTTGTGATATATATAGATTTTTTAAAAAATAAAACAAATAACATACACCTTCTCCATCATTCTTTTTCATTTTCTTTGTTTTTTCTTTTAATGATTCATCATTCTTCTATTTTTAGTGTTGGAACTAAAGTAATAAGTGGCTAAATCTAAATATTATGATTCAAGAGGATTCAAAACTCTAATTGTAACCTTATGAGGTTTTAATCTAAACTTATATTTTATTTTAATCCAAGTATTTCTTATTTTTTGTTCTTAAATTTCATGAATAATTAATATTGATCAATATGACAAATTAATTTAATATTAATTATTATATAACTATCCATATATTTAGTGATCCATAATTGTCATGAAGGATTGAAATAAGTAGTAGATAGGTTATTTATGAATTTGCATATTTAACTTAAGAGAAATAAGTAAACTAAATTGAATAGTTGTAACTATCTCAATTGCTTAATTTAGGATTTAATCTTTTTCATTAAGCTTGTTTCTATCATTTAATTAATATGAAATGTTGTCATACCCAATTAATTTATGATAAGTTTTGGTTTGAATGTTGGGTTTGAATCAATTAATTTAAGAAAATTTGAGACTTATTATGACTATCATAACAAGTTTCGGACTAACTACTTGAATTGTGAAATTTATTTTTTTAGAATAATTATCAAAGTTACAATTGTATGAGATCTTTCCCTTAAATTAGAGTTAAATACCATTGAATTTCTCACTTTAATTCTTAGTTGATTTATTTTGATTCTTTATTAAATTTAATTTATTATTTAATTGATTATAAATTCCCCATTTTGTTTTATTAATTGAAATTAAGAAACTAGTTTTTAGTTGTCTTAGGATTCAACTTGGTTCCATGATTGCTACAAGAAGTTAGTAAATTGGAATTAATTTTAAGGACTTCGACAACTCCATCAACACTACAAGAGTTAAGATATTTAGTGATAATTTTTTTGTCACTAACTATTGTTTCGTCACAAATACGAGGTTTTTTGTGACAAGACAATTGATCGACACTATTGTTTGGATTAATTGTGATGATTTATATTTTTGTCACTAATACAATAGTAATTGTGACAATTTAGTATCTTTCACAGTTAAGTTGTCACTATTAATATATTAAT
>JAOQMP010050029.1:0-11018 GCA_027563575.1 Erythroxylum pedicellare | reverse complement strand
ACTAGAGTTAATGTTGGGGTTAAGTAGTTGAAAAAGTTTAAGTTGCATTAAATGAGGTATGTCAATTTTAGGTTTTTGGTTCTGCTTTAGGATTTTCTTCGTGGCAAATCCAATGGTTCGCCGCGGCGTAATTAACCCGAAGCTCTTTATTTTTCACTGGCATGGTGAGTTCGCCGCAGAGAAAATACAAATGCAGGCTCACCACGACGAAAGTTTAACCGTTCGCCACGGTGTAAAAATCCCAAGGGGTCCAGGGGATTTTCTTGCATGGCTTCACCGCGGTGATGCCCGCTTTTGCTTTCGAGGGAGTTTTCTTTTAAATTTTGAAATTTCCACGCCTCCCTTCACCTTCATGTTTTATGATCCCATGTCCGATGTTGGGCTCTGGAAATGGGGTCTAACAGAAACATTTTGTGATCATAAATTCATGTCATGAAGCATTTAGTTCATCACATTCTCATACAATTAGCACTTCAATATTACATTTAAGCATCAGAAACCTCGGACCTTCATTGTCCAGAATCACACAATCAATTCACTTCTCATTTATAATCACTCAATTCATAACATAAACAAAACAAATAATAAGGTAAGACCATCTAGGTCTACTCACAATACGCTCTAGATTAGCATTGGCTTCCCAATTCAAGAAACGTCTAAATGCGGATGTTTATCCTACACATTCAAATTATGCAATATACACATTGCACTCTCACATTAATAATTTTGCACAATTATAAGCATTCATTTGTGCTCACGTGTGGATATGGAATATGTACAATGCATATTCATAACAATCCTGGGTATATTATCAAATTTCATATCTTATGCTCATTTACATTTCATAATTCAATCACTTATCATTTCTTTTTTGGCGTTACTTGCTTTTATTATCAATTTCTCCTTCACTCAAACTAGATAAACTTTACTCATCTACTTCGGATCACAACTTTAATCAAATGAACCATTTCATCTCCATTTTACACATGTCTTTGGTACTTTAATACCAACAATTCACTCATTAATGTAATTTTAGCATCACAAGACCAAACAATTATTCAACTCTCATTTCAGTCTTATAACAGCTCCAAAAATCTAGACCTTTGGGTTAATCTTCACTGATTATTCTAATCAGTAAATGAAGTAATTTGGTAACACTTTCTTCTATAAAAGTGTTCCCTATTGTCTTATGTTTCTCATGATACCACAATCATTCAATTTAGCTTAGTAATTTGAAAGTTATACTTCAAAAAATTTCAAACTGTTCTCATTCTTAAATAGTATACTCTGCACATTTTCCATCCAAAAATTTAACATCTTTAAGGCTGAATCAGAGTTCAAATTCTTCATATAGTTTGTAATTCTATAACTCTATTTTACTTCAAGTTAAAAATCATCTCAATTGGAACCCTATATATCTAGATGCCATCAAAATACTGAGATATGTTCAGTAAAATATCCAATTCATACTCTTCTATTTGATACCCTTAATTTGATTCAATTAATCCTTTTCAATTCAATATCAAAATCTATAAAATTTCATATAGAGGTAAGAAAATGTGTTAGGAATCTAATTGTCTAAGAATCACTTCATTTGGAGGTAAGATAACCAAGTTATGGCCAAAAGAATGAAACAAGGTTTTCTCCTCAATCATATTGAACCTATTTTGGGACAATTGTCATAGCTTTCTCTATCGACATCTGATCAAGTTCATTCTTAGATGGTTTGAAATAAGAATTCAAAATATTAAACTTTCATATAACCTTGAAGAAAGATTATGTCATCTAATGGGTCAAAATTTGACGAGACGATGCAAGATGAACAGTGACCAGAAGAAGTTTATGAACAGTACACATAAGATGTTTTACAATTAGCATAACTTTCCCTAGAGATATCAGATTGAGGTGCTCCTTAGATAGTTTTGAAGGACTTCAAGATATACAACTTTGGTGAAGACCTTGGAGACGAATTATATCATATAATAGGGAAACATTTGACCATACTATACAAGATAAACAGTGACCAAAAGAAGTTTATGAATAGTACATAGAAGATGTTTTACAATTAGCATAACTTTCTTTAAAGATATTAGATTGAGGTTTTGTTTGGATATTTTTGAATATGAATTCAAGGTCTATAACTTTCATGAAGACATTGAAGATAAATTCTATCACATAAGGGGTCAAAATATGATCAAACGATACAAGATGAACAGTGACCAGAAGAAGTTTATAAACAACACACAGAAGATGTTTTATAATTTGCATAACTTTCTATAGAGATATAGGATTGAGGTGTTATTTGAATGGTTTTGAATAGGAATTCAAGATCTAAGAATTTTATGAATATCTTGAAGACAAATTTTATCATATAAGGGGTCAAAATTTGTTAAGATGATATAAGATGAACAGTGACCAAAAGAAGTTTCAATCTAAGACCTTTTTGGAATAATTAGCATAACTTGCTCTAGAGATATCAGATTGAGGTGTTCTTTAGATGGTTTGAAAGAAAACTTCAAGGTATAAAAATTTCATGAAGACTTGAAGACAAATTTTATATTCTAGTTTTGACCATATAATATGGTCAAATGAACAGTGCACCAGACGATATGACATCATCAGATGATACAATCTATACTCCTAAGCATCTCCACTTATAAGGACCAGAAATTTTGACTCCGATGTCCAAAAATTTCATACTATATACCATTGAAAAGCTAGAAAGATAGGCTACAACGTTTTAGAAGATAACTTTGTCTAATTTAACCTAGATTAATTCAAAATTTTCCCTCAATTCAGAATACGAAATTTACCCCTAAGGAAGACTTGAAATTTTGTACTGTGCAAACTTGGAAAGTCCTGAGTATAACCATTTAGCTACCAATTTGACTTCATTAAACTCTCAAATCTTACTCAATAGGGTATTCAAATTGAAAAATCCCACAACACACAATCACGAAAATTGATTCTAGAATACTTAAACCCATGTATTTTCTAACTCCATGGTCTAAAACCCTTCCAAGAAATCCAAAAGATTCAAAATGATCTTACCTTGATTCTTCACAAATTAAAGAGATCTTTGGCTTAATTAGAATCTCTTCTCTTCCTCTTCCTTTTTCTCTTCTTGAACCACTTCAAAATCTCTCTCAAGACTAAGAAATGTTGAAACCCTAGTTCAACTCTTTTCTTTTCTCTCAACCACTGAAATTCTCTTTTTTTTTTCTTATTTTCTCTTCTTCTCTCTCAATTCATGTTTCCCCTTCTTAAAAAGCAAGACTACATTTCTTTCTTCCATTTCTACCCTTAATGAGCCCAAAAAGGCCCTTTTACCCTTCCTTATAGGCTTATGTTCTTTTAACCTTAAGTGTCTTGCGAAAAACACCCCTTGAACATTCTTATAACTTTTATAGTTTATTTCAATCAACCTATATCATATAATCTTTCTAACATCATCATAATAATTAATTTCTACAAAATTTCATAAAGACCTCATAATCAATGTAAATCATACTTATTCATCAAGAAGAAAGTTTAAAGGCCAACATTTCTCGATATACTCACATTTATTTATACCCGGAACGTCAATGAATGCATGTACAATTATTTTCATTTGCAAAATTTTACTATTCACGTGTATGTGTATGCCACATTATGCATGAGCATAAAAAATGCATTTCTAAGCTCTCATTAGTCGCTCATATTTACTACTCTAGCCTCACCATAGGTGATGGGATGTTACAACTCTCCCCTCTTTAAAAGAAATATCGTCCTCAAAATTCTTACCTGTTTGCTTGAACACGTGGGGATATTGTCTCCTCATATGCTCCTCTGTCTCCCATATTGCTTTCTCAGTTGAGTGGTTCCTCCAAAGTACTTTCACCAATGGAATGACTCGGTTCCTCAACTGCTTGATCTATGATACCACAATCTTGATCGGCTCCTCAACATAGCTTAAGTTACTATCAACCTCAATCTCTTGAACCGGAATCACACGTGACGGATCCAATCAATATCTTCGGAGCATACTCACATGAGACATATTATGCAATTGAGACATCTCATTTGGTCCAACGGTCCTATCCTTTCGATGATCTGATAAGGACTAATTTACCTAGGGCTTAACTTGCCCTTTTTGTCGAATCTTAGAATTCCTTTCCAAGGTGACACTCTTAGAAATACTCTGTCTCCCATACTGTACTCCATATCACATCGATGTTGATCCACATAACTCTTTTGTCTATCCTGTGCTGCTTTAATTTGTCTTCGGATTAGCTTCATCTTGTCAATTATATCTTGTATAAACTTTGGGCCCTCAACCGTTCTCAAGCCCTCTTCATCCCAATATAATGGCATCCGACATTTTCTACCATACAGTGCCTTATACGGCATCATTCTAATACTACTGTGGTAATGGTTGTTGTAGGCAAACTCTATCAATGCCATATATTGATCCCAAACGCCTCTAAACTCTAGTATATAAGCTCTGAGCATATCCTCAATAGTCTTAATTGTCCTCTCACTCTGACCATCTGTCTGAGGATGAAATGTTGTACTGAAGTTCAACTTTGTCCCCATAGCAGAGTGCAAGCTCTTCCAAAATCTCAAAATAAATCTGAGATCCCTGTCTAATACTACAGATACTAGAACCCCATACAGTTTAACCACATCATTCACATACCTCCAGGCTCATTGATCTAGTGAGTTACTCTGTCTCACTAGCAAGAAGTGGGCCGACTTAGTCAACTGGTCCACTATGACCTATATTGCATCATTCTGTCTCGGAGTTTTAGGCAATCCTATAATAAAGTCCATCGTAATTCGTTTCCATTTCCACTCCGAAATGGGCAACGAATGTAGTTTTCCTACTGGACTCTGGTGCTTAGATTTGACTTGCTGGAAAGTTATACACCTAGATACATACTCCGCCACTTGCTTCTTCATTCTGGGCCACCAGAAATGCTGCTTCAATGTGTTACATGTCTTGGTAGTACTAGGATGCATAGCATAGGTAGCCATATGAGCTTCCTCAAGAATCTCCTTCCTCAGATCATCCACATTAGGCACACATAGCCTCTATCTCAACCATAATGTCTCATCCCTGAATTCAAACTCAGAATCTAGATTCACCTTCACTTTCTCTATAAGTTTCACCATGTTGGGATCTTTCCCCTAAACTTTTCTAATTCTGTTATACAGCATAGGTCTCAGCTTCAAAGTAGCAATCAGTGCCTCATCTTGCTCCAGATTCAACTCCACATTCAGAGCTCTCAAGTGAATCGAATGGGGTAACCTCGATAATTAAATCTGAGCTATACTGGCATTAGACTTTTTGCTCAAGGCATCCACCACCACATTAGTTTTCCCCAGGTAGTACTTAATAGTGCAGTCATAATCCTTCAGTAACTCAATCCATCTCCTTTGCCTCAAGTTCAACTCCTTCTGACTTAGCAGATACCTAAAACTCTTATGATCTGTATAAATCTGAAAGGTCTCTCCATACAAATAGTGTCTTCAAATCTTTAGAGCAAAGACAACTGCAACTAGCTCTAAATCATGTATCGGATACTTGATCTTGTGAGACCTTAATTGTCTTGATGCATAGGCAATCACCTTGACATGCTGCATCAATACCTACCCCAGTCCTTGATGTGAACCATCACTATACACCACATATCCTCTAGTCCTCGATAGAATAGTTAACACCGATGCCGTAGTCAACAGATGCTTCAGCTCCTTAAAGCTCTTCTGACACTCTTCATTCCATCTAAACACTACATTCTTCCTCAAAAGTTTTGTCAGAGGGGTTGAGATCAGATAAAACTCCTCAACAAGCCTCTGGTAATATCCGGCCAATCCTAGGAAGTTTTGGATTTTAGACACATTTCTCGAAGCCTCCCAATTCATCATTGCCTCTATCTTCTTTGGATCTACCTGTATGCCATGTTCAGTCACTATATGTCCCAAAAACACTAATTGGTATAGCCAAAATTCACACTTACTGAGGGTCCAGCCGAAATTCACTCTTACTGAATTTGGCATATAACTGCTTTTCCCTCATAATCTGTAAAATAACTCTTAGATGCTTAGCATGTTCTTCTCTACTTTTAGAATACACCAAAATATCATCAATGAATACAGTCACGAATTAGTCTAGGTAAGGCTGAAACACCTTATTCATCAAGGCCATAAATGCTATCGGGGTATTAGTCAGCCCAAACGGCATTACTAAAAACTTGAAGTGCCCATACCTGCTCCTGAATGCACTCATAGGTATATCAGCCTCAGCTATCTTCAACTGATAGTACCCCAACCTCAAATTCAGTTTAGTGAATACCTGAGCTCCCTATAGCTGATCAAGCAAATCATCAATTCTAGGCAGGGGGTACTTGTTCTTCACTGTCACCCGATTTAGCTGCTTATGGTCAATGCATAACCTTAAAGTCCCATCCTTCTTCTTCACAAACAGCACTGGAGCTCCCTAAGGTGAAACACTGGGTCTAATAATACCCTTTTCCAATAACTCCTGCAACTGAGCCTTCAACTCCTTCAGTTCTACAGATGTCATCCTATATGGAGGAATAGATATAGGAGCAACACATGGAACTAGATCAATTATGAACTCCATTTCCCGATCTGGTGGTAAACCAGGTAGCTCATCGAGAAACACATCCAGGAACTCCTCAACCACTGGAATGTCCTGTATACTCTGCTCAACTCTAGTATCAATGATGTGGGCTAGATAAGCCTCACATCCTCCTTGCATCAATCTCAATGCACTCATGAAGGATACCATCCTAGTTGGCACTGCTTGACTAATTCCTCTTAATACTGCCCTTAGCTGACTAGGAGATTCTAGTACTACCTCTTTGGTATAGTAGTTCATGATAGCCCTATGAACAGTTAGTCAATCCATACTTAGGATAACATCTATCTCTCATAGCTGTAATACAATAACATCTGCATCCAACTCTGCTTGATCAATCTAAACCAAACACCCCCTTCTCCAAACTTCGATTCGTATTTTTCATATAGAAATCTCTGATCAAAGATATAACAAGATCCATTTTGCATCATATCTAAAGGACTCCTTGGTTCGGGCCGAAGAAGCAATGTCACTCGATCATTATCAAACAGACTGCAATCTTTTTTTCAGACCTCTCCTATAACTATAGTACTACCTATCGGTGTACTCACCTTTAGCCCATACTGTAGTATCTCCCTATCACAATGCAACCTAGAAGCCAGTTGTGGTGCGATGAATGAATGCGTAGATCCTGGATCTCTAGCAAAGCGAATGACTCATAATTATAAATAAGGAGCGCACCTGCAATAACATCTGGTGAGTCTTGAGCCTCCTGCCTAGTCATAGCATAGACCCAAGCCTGGGACTTCGGTTGGCTACTCTGCACCTCAGTCCTCCTAGAAGGTCTCCCAGAGCTCACTCTACCTCTATCTCAGCCTCTTTGTCCAGACCCACTACCTCTGCTTTGCTGGACTGTAGCAGCACTCCTAGATCCCCCACTCATACCAGACTAAGCTCCCAAATTAATAGGACAATCTCTAATTTGGTGATCAAAAGAGCTGTACTTCAGGCAAGCTCCAGTTAGTTTCCAACATTCACCTCTATGCCTCTTCTCACAATGCTCACATGGAGGTATCTGACTCTGCACTGTACCTCTTCCACTGCCTGACTGTACAAAACCACCCCTCTGTCTGAATCCTGACTGTCTTGATCCAGCTGGTGGTCTGAAGGCTCTGTTTTGGCACTTACTGAATCTTCTGCAAAACTACTCTAACCCTCACTAGACCTCTTCATTCTGTACCCTTGCCTAGCCTTTGATTGTCTCTCACTCAGTAGCTGCTCTATTCTAATCGAAGAAACTCTCAACTCAGTGAAAGTACCCAGGTCTGAAAACGCCAACCTTGTTTTGATCTCCACATTGAGCTCGTCCTCAAACCTACTACACTTGTCTCCTTTTGTAGGGATCAAAGCAGTAGTATAGCCCATTAACTCATTGAAACGAATCTCATATTTTTCAATTGACATCCTACCCTGCTTCAAGTCCAGGAACTCCTTCATCTTTCTGTCCAAGTAGATCTTGGGCATGTAGTTTTCTTTGAAGACCCTCAGAAAGTCTTCCCACATCAATTGACACGACCTGGTGGTACTGCCTAGGATAGTCTTCCACCACTGATATTGATGATAAAATACATGGTCATTCCAGTGGATATTTTGCACTTGTTACACAACAACCCCTTAGAGGAAGAGCTAAGTAAGAGGGACAACGGGTAGGAGAAATGGAGGTTTGGGCTCTAGAGGGCTTTAGTGTTTCTCATATTTTACAAAAGATGCTCAGTCCTTCCCAACCATCCTTCGGCCTCAGCGGGGTCTATGCTGCCATAAAAATCCACAGCTCTCTGCTTCTACAACCTATCATACCTCCTCTCCCTTCTCTCGGGAACTCTAAGAGGTATTTCCTCTGATCGAGGTACCGAGGACTCCCTACTGACTCCTACCGATCCTTGGTCAGTTGGTTGATCAACTTGATCACCTAGAGCGGATGACCTATAACAAACAATAACTTCAATCATTTTCCACATTTCTCACGATATTTCATGTTTAACATTCCTCTATGTCCCAACAGATGCCAACCATGCTCTGATACCACCTAAATGTAGCGCCCCCTACTGCAAGACACACACCGGGATGCCCGAAGGTCATTCCGGTAAATATCCTACGATAAGGGTAAGCTACGTTTGATCACTACATTCACTTCAAATGGCATCATAACATTAATCACTTATAAGCATCAAAAGAAAATCACAATATTTTAAAAACCAACTTTTTCCTCATTTCATTGCATAAAACTGAAAGTCTACATTGTGTCTTTCAACCTTTTCTACATGAGCATCATCAAAACCTAATACAAAATTACTACATGAAACAGGAAAATGTATAAAATATATCTAAGCCATCCAAAAATCCCAGTTGACCAACCTTTGAGCCATTGCTTCTTTTTCCAATTCACAATCCACACGGCTAGTAGAGCCTCTCAATAGCTAGAGTCGTCTCTCAGTCCTGAAAAGATAACGTTACAATTTTAGTGAGTTTTGTGAATTCAATGAGGTAACCATCATCGATGGTTCACTCAATTCATGCATCATATTATTTCACATAACATCCAATCACATTTTTTCATAATTTATCATGTATCACATTTTCACTTAAGTATAAGCAATTATGCATTTCAATCACTCAAGCATACTTAACAAAATGCATAGGAAATGTTCATTAGACTCTTTTCCAATTATTACGTTGTTGTGATCGAGTGCTTGAACTGTCCCATTTCCATTTTGGATACCATCTCATTAATAACTGTCCCTTATTCGATGAGGATATATGGCTCATTTTACATAGTGAGCCTTAGGCTCTTATTCACTATCTAAGCTCGAGGCTCTTTTCATACTTTGAGCTTTAAGCTTTGATTGATGGCTACTATAGTCACAACTGCCATTATCTAATTGTGCACTCATGTATGGAATGCATCTATCACAATCGATCATATTATGAAACACATAGTTCTTCACATCACATTCAAGCAGCACTTCAATATAACTCCACATTTCACATTCATCGGACCTTCTGTCCGGAAATCAACACAATTCAATTCACATCCATTTATCAATTAAAACATAATTTAAGCAAACAATAATTAAGAGAAACCATCTAGGTTACTTACAAGTTGCTCCTGAAGCTAATTCCTGGAAGTTCCGGCAACATCTGGAGGTTAACGTTCCAGTTGCTCCTCTACATCAAATAGCATATACACATCCATCACAATTTATACAATCATAAGTGTTTAACAATGCACATATACTTAATAAAATATATACAATGCATATTCATGACAATCACGGGTATTTATCCATTAGTGTCATCACAAAATCAGTCCTATATCAAGACTCCTCTAAGTATAATTTATACTTAGGTTTATACCTCACTAGAACCATCAAAAATCACAATTTATACTCTTCCAGCCGATACCCTTAATTTGATTCAATCAATCTTTTTCAATTTAGTATCTAAGGCTATAAACTTTTATGGAGAGGCAGAAAATGTTCTAGGAATCTAGTGGTCCAAGAATCACCTCATTTGGAGGTCGGATAACAAAGTTATGGCCGAAGGAAATCAAATAAGGTTCTGTCCTCAACCATATTGAAACTATTTCGGGATAAAAGGCATAACTTGCTCTAGGGATATCAGATCAAGGTCATTCTCAAAGGTTTCAAAAGAGGACATCAACATCTACATCTTTCATGAAGACTTTGAAGTGAGCTTTTGTCATCTAAAGGGTTAAAATTGGATCAGATGACAGGGTGAGATGAATTAGGAAAATTGTCATAACTTTCCCTAGAGATATCGGATTAAAGTGTTATTTAGTGAGTTTGAAAGGAGACTTCAAGATCTACAACTTTCATAAAGACCTTGAGACAAATTCTATCATCTTTAAGGTCAAAAATGGGATCAAACGAAAGGATTAGATGAACATTACACCAAACGATATGACATCAACACCAGACGATATGACTTCACCAGACAATACGTCCTCACCAGACAAAGCGTCCTCACCAGACGATACATCCTCACTAGACGAAGTGTACTCACCAGACAATACGTCCTCATCAAAAAAAGCATCCTCACCAGATGATGCCCCCTCACCAGACGAAGCGTCCTCACTAGATGAAGCATCCTCATCAGATGAAGCGCCATATACTCCTGAGCTTCTCCATTTGTAAGGACCATAACTTTTGACTCCGATATCTAAAATTTCCATATTATATACCGTTGGAAAGCTAGAAAGCTAAGCTACAACTTTCTAGAGGACAAAATTTTCTAATTCTATTGGATTTATGTAAATATAGTGCCCTAAAAAGCAAGTATATTTACATGTAACTTTATCTTCTTCAGTTACAGTTTTGTAATGAAAATATTTATTATTAATAAAATAAAAGAGTTT
>JAOQMP010050002.1:0-11018 GCA_027563575.1 Erythroxylum pedicellare | reverse complement strand
ACATATATGTTTACATATGTATATGTGTATATATATATATATATATCAACGATTCATGTTCCAAAATCATCAACTCAAGTTGATAACTTCTTCACGTATATCAAAATTCAACTCACATCATCCATACACCATTCACATTTCATTGGCATCAAAAGAATAAAGTTTTACAAATCTTTGATGACATTCTAAGCCATATTACATCGTTGTCTCAAAATCTCAATTTACAACTAAAACATTGTGCTTTCCCAAAATTAACTCAACATACAAAATAAGCAAATTGAAGAAATTCCTTTAGGCTCTTGATCACTTGATCTCTTAGCTTCACCTGAAGATGGGATAAAAAGGGGTGAGCTTGACATCTCGTGGGTAACAAGTTTATAACAGAGAATAAGCAAAACGATTGAAAAGTTCTTTTTTTTATAGAAAATTTATGTTGAATTCGTAAAACGCTTAGCTCTGAAATTCTCAAGTCTAGCTCAAAACTCATAAATTACACATCATCTCACAAATATAGCATGTACATTTCACCATCAAGCATAACACTTAATTATGCACCGTTCCGAAAAATTCAAAGATGCAATGCATAAACAAATAGGTTGAGGGATCTATGAAAACAAAATAAAGAAATCGAAGTTTACCCTATGAACAAAATGAGTTCAATTTTGGAGCTCATATTCCACAAACGGGCAGTCGGGAGAAAGCTCTTGTCAACGTGCACGTGATGAACATAATGGTTCCACTCTTGCCTAAACAAAAGCACATATTCATGCTCAAATCACTTCATCATATGCTCATACTTTCATGTTCTTTCCATTTATGCAAAATGCCATGACATTTTTCAAGGCATAACATAAATATTTCAAAATCATTTTCCCATTTCATCATCAAAATCCATACACAAACATGTAGTAGTTTCTCAAATCACTCAAAAGCATGAAAAACAACATTTATGAAGTAACTGAATTCATTTTTGATTTCATGATTTGGAAAAGCATTAGTGGCTCTTAACTCTATTATAAACATGTAACCCACCTTGATTTCCTTGCTTAATGACTTACTCAAAATGTCTCTAATTTTGCTTATCTTACCTTTCTTGATTTCCTTTTACAATAACAAAAATCCCACTTAATAGGGTTTTCAATTGAAAATCTCATTAGTACAATCACTAAAATTGGTTTTAGAATACTTAAACCTATGTATCTTCTAAATTCCATAAACTAAAATCCTTCCATAAGTCCAAAAGATTCAAAATTATCTTACCTTGATTCTTTACCAAATGAAAATATCTTTAACTTAAATGGAAGCTCTTCTCTTCCTCTACCTTTCTTTATTCTTGAACCCCTTCAAAGTCTCTCTCAAAAGCTAAGAAATGAAGAAACCCTAGCTCAACTCTCTTCTTTTCTCTCATCCACCGAAATCTTTCTTCTTTCTCTCTTGATTTGTTATTTCTCTTCTTTCTCTCCTATTTTCGTTTTCCCCTTCTTAAAATAACAAGCCAACATTTCTTCTTCCATTTCTACCCTTAATGAGTCCAAAAAGCCCATTTTACCCTTCCTTATAAGCTTAGGTTCCTTTAACCTTAAATGTCTTGCCAAAAACACCCTTGAATATTCTTATAACCTTAACACTTTAATTCAATCAACCTATATCATATAATCTTTCTAACATCAACATAATAATTAACTCCAAAAACTTTCATAAAGACCTCATAATTGATGTAAATCATACTTATTGAACAAGAAAAAAATTTGGGGTTCAACAATTATAGTTTCTTAAAGACCTCATATATTGCTCATTATTGTACTTGCTTGTTTATAAATGACATTATATTTATCATAAAAGAGAAATCACTAGTGGATGCTACTTTTTCCTGTGTGTTTAGCTACATACAACCTACTATCTCTTTCCATCCATGTGAAATAGATTAAAGAATCAAACCAATATTTTAACATAATGGTATCACCTCTATTTCCTAGCTTTAACTTAGTGCACTAGTGAATAATTTCATTCTAGTTATTAGATAAATAATATACACTATAGAGGTTAAAGAAGTCTATTCCAAATGTATCTAATGTAAGAGTTACCAATGAAGAGATGATCTAGGTTTTCATTCGTATGATTACATTTTAGGTTATAAACATTAAACTTTAATAAGTTTTTGGAAAACAATTTCCCTATAATTGTTAGCCAAAGTGTGAAGGAGTGAGCTAGGAATATAACTGGTTCTCAAACTACTTTATGCCATAGTTTGAAATAGGGGTTAGTTGATTCCAGAAGGTGCCTCCTATATTATTATAAGCCTTTTTTTTTTAAGCTTTCCATAAGATAGAGTTAGGGCCTGAAAGGTTTAAAGTATAAGTATGCATGCTGATTAAGGGGTATGGTTAGTATTGATTATTCCCTTTTATTAGACTGTTAATCTTGACTTTTTAAGGAATTAGAGTTTGCAAAGTTATATAAGACGGATGTTTGTATAATGAACCCAATTGATGCCATTAATCATACCCAAAAAAGGTTTCTTAGATGACACTTATTTTATGCCTTATAAGCGAATGCATCCATTCTATAGTATCTGTAAGATGAAGTATGATTAGAACAGTTTTTAAAGATGAAGTTTCTACTGTAATATTTAATATATATTTAAAGTTTATAGAAATGTTCCATAAACTCTCCCCTTTAATATGGTATATATGTATCCATTTGAACCACCATTCCTCCTTATCTTTACTTAGATTCCAACACCTTTTGGCCAATAAGGCTACGCTTAAAAGTCTCACATAAGTTATATTATGTCCTTCAAACTGCTTAGGTTGATAAATTGTGACTCATTTTACTTTTTGAGTTTTTTTATAACTACTAGATCCACCCCATATGAAATCCCTCAATTTATATCTATTTCCTTCATAATACCCTTAAGAATGTCAATAAGTTGAAAGATTGTTGAGAACTGATATAACTAGTTATAGCCTTCCTCTATAGCATAAGAATCTATTGGACTAGTTGTTAATCTTTTTATTGATGGAGTCTAGTAGTGGTAGGCAATTAGCTATTGGTAGCCTTTTTTTATATATATAGGAAGTATTTAAAAGGAAGTTTAGTTCAATGAAACCTTTAGATAGTATCAACTCACACACTTGAGGGTTAGAGCTAACTGAGAAGATAAAAAAAAACTTTTACTAGAATTGTAATTCAAACCAAAGAGAGCTTTAAACTGATCAAGTGAGGAAATGAGCAAATTGATGGAAGGTTGAATTGCTCCATACAACATAATGAGATCATTTATAAATAGTTTAAAATTTTCCAACTTAGAGAACTTATAATGATATTTAAATCTGGGTTCTCTAATTATCATCGCACTTGTCATTTTGGTGTATATCTCTATGCTAATGGAAAATAGAAAAGGGTAAAAGGGGTCTCCTTGCCTCAGACCCTTAGTAGCTTTGAGAATCCATATAGGTTCACCTTTAATGAGGACTTAAATAAGATAATGTTGTAATACATGCATGTATTCATTACACAAATTTGTTAGGGAAACCAAAAGCAAATAAAGTGTCTAAAATGTACCTCTAACTTAATGATTCAAAGGCTTTGACAAAATTGATCTTAATTGCACCACTAATATACTTCTAAATTTAATAGCCTCTAAACAACTCTTGAATTACTAGTATGTTATTTGCTATGGATCTCCCATATTGGAAGGCACTTTGTATACAACTAACTAGTTATTTTAGTTAAACCCTCATTCTATTGGCAATCAATTTAAAAATAATTTTAAAAATCATACTACAATATGAAATAGGTCTGAATTCATTGAGGGTTTTCACTAAGGGGACTTTGGCATTGGGCAGATATAGGTTTTGTTTTCTTTAGTCAACATTCTAACACTTTAGAAGAACTCTAATACTGCATTAGTCACCATACTCTAGGTTTGTTGAAAGAGACTATAACTAAATCCATTAGGTCCATGATATTTATTAAGGTGAAATGAGAAGAGAGTTTGTATTATTTCCTTTTTAGTAACATCCTTAGTATGGTCAAAGTGTATTTGGTTGGAAATTGAGATAGAAAAGCAGTTGGTAATCTCTTGTGGTATTGGAGATGTCTTACTAGGAGACCCAGAAAAGATCATTGAAGTGATTGTATGCCATATTTTGAATCTCCTTTGAAGAATTCTCTAACTTACCTTCCTTATCCTGAAGTGAGATAATCCTTTTCTTTCCTCTATAATGGATTGAGTTGTAATAGAAACTGGTATTCCTTTCTCCTTCCTTCAACTATATAAATCTTGATTTTGACTCAATTGGGGATTTATGGTTCTTATTATCTCTATTTACTTCTCAGTTTGCCTTACGAATTGTTATTTAATATTGAGATCTCTTGGATTAGAGGCTTGCTTTTCTTGTTAATCAATAAGTGTTTCCAGTGAAGTTACTTTGGCAATCTGCATTAGGTAAACTCCTCTCCTTTAGAGCTTTTTCAATTCTATTTTGATGGCTTTCAAAGTGAATGCATCTATAATTCTTGGAACCTATTCGAGGAAATGCATTCCTTTTACAACATCTGTGAACCCTAGGTCTTTAATAAGGGAATTAAAGAATCTAAAAGGGCCTTTTTTTATTTTTGCAATAAATATCAACCTTGATGTATACAGGAGAATGATCAGAGGACTACTAAAGTTGGCAAAACTCTTAGGAAATGCAACTAGCTAGAGGGAGTTTGCTGAGAACCTATCCAATTTCTTTTATAATAGCCAATTCTTAGTTTGATTTATTATTCCTGGTATGAATGTACCCACTATAATGGATATCTCCTCTTAATTAATCCTTAATGAAGTATTAGATCCCATTTTGATGATAGGAATGATTAAAGATGAAGCTATAATTTTTCCAACATGACCATCTAAATGAGTCCCAATTATTAATCTTGACTTCATTCTCCTATAACCTGACTATACTAGACTTTACAAATGACAAATAATCATAACTTACCTATCCTTCTTTTTAGGCAATTCATGATCCTCATGTTCCAAGCTATGATTTTAGTTAGGTGGTTAGAGTTAATACTCTTTTCTTTGTATTTTTCTAGTCCTTTTAGTGCTCTAATTATAGTTAGATGTTGATTTGTGCTAACTACAATTTCTGATTTGTTGTTACCAGAACTTGGAGTAAAGTAGTTATGGTGTCAACATCAGCTCTTTTCTAGTGCTCTGGATTGTAACACATTGGTAGTTTTTGGGTGGTAAATGCCTATGGAAAGTGGTAAAGGAACTAATTATGACTTGTTCCATGATAAAAATTACAATATTTCCCACTGTTCTATATTTCTTGGAGCAAAATGCAGACCTTTGGTTTATCTATTATGCTTCTTATCAACAGTTCAAAGCTTTAATTGTTTTCACCCTGTTTTGATATTATGGGAATGCAATGTTTTTTTATTAATAATTGATCCAAAAATTGAGCTATGTCATTAATATTATTATTTTTTCAAAACTATAAAATAATGAATATAAACTGTTGACAATCGCCAAATTCCTTAAGTAGGTTCCATTAGAATTATTTAGAAATATATCTTTTCAAATGGAAATTGACATGATTTACTTATTCATATAGGCAACAAAATTCTTATATGTAGTCAACAAATGTCTAAAGAATGAATTCCCACTTTGCACATAAATCACTAAATTAATTTTCTCTAGTCTTTTTACTTCTCCTTTCCTTTCATGCTTTTTTATTTTCACTTACTTATTGTTTCTAGTAGTATGCAAATAGTTTTTTAGTACTTTGATGAAAAGGGATTATATAAAAAATTTGGCTAACTGTAGGTAATTGGAATTAAGGTAAAAGAGATATTTTAAACATTAAAAATTAGTTAAAATTCAAATATTTAGAAGATATTAAAAATAATTTTAACATTTTAAAATATTATATTTAAACTTTAAATTGATGGTACATTAATTTTTCGTTAAGGTTTCATTAATTTTAATTTAAAAAAGGTTTTTATTGTTTATTTTAGGTCTTTCTTGTTATCTAGACATTCTAGTTGATAAGAAAGTCATATAATTCTTTTTTAGTAAATTGTTTTCTAATTTTTTATTAAGATATATGGATTCTATTCTTAAATTTTTAGGATTTGGAGGGAGATCAAGCTTCAATCATCAGTGGAGCTATAGAATTTGTGAGACTATAGCAACTTCAATGCTTAGAATCTTAAAAACGTTGTAATCTATGGATAAGCTATTGCAAGATAGATGACAGACCCTTCACTTGCAATTTTGTAAGCATAACCATGATCACACTTCCTTCATAATAGTCCTCTTCCTCTTCAATATGATTAATTGAAGGTTTTTCACTTAAAACCTGGACTTCAAGAAGAAAGCACCAGGAACAAGTCTTGTTTGTTTGATTTTCAAGTAAAGCTTCTAGGATTCAATGCCATAAAGAAGATCCTATTTATAAAAACACCATAACATCTAATTAACATCTTTTTAGATGTTATGGTGTTTTTAACTCTAGAAGATCTATAGCTTAATATTCTTCTAATACTCTTTCTTAATTAATTTCTCCTTTAAACTTGTCTTCAGCTATCAAATTCCCAACCCTATTTTTCTTATATCTGTCATGACTGGTGTGTTCAAACTTAAGATGGTATATAAATCTTTGTTTCTAGGTGACTTTATTACATCTTAATTCTTCAATAAAAGGGTCATTATTTGATATTGAAGATGTGATAATTGATCTTTCATGCATATTTCAAATGAATGTAGGTTTACAAAAGAAGATATAGTGAGCTTAATTCAACAAATTTTCACTTTTATCTTGCAAACAATCACTGTAGTATGTGATTTATTCTAATTGAGACAAAGGGTTACCTAAGCAATTTAAAAATTCACCCATTTATTTTTTAAAAGTAAAATATTCATTAAAACTCATAAAAAATACAATACAAAAGTGATGGCAAATGTAAAATTACAACATAGACAAGCTCATTCTTTCTAGAACAATAGCAACAAACATTATATGAAAATGATTCACTCAAGAAGACTATTTTGGTTCTAATATAAGCACCATCTTCTTCTCAGGGATCAGTTCAAGGCAACTAAGTCATGAAGCTGAATTTTTTCCTTTATCTACCAATGATTGAATATTTAAAGTTTTGACAATCTTTAAAATTTTTGGAAAATTATGTATTTAAAGATTGAGTCCTTAAATCCAAAAAAATAAAAATGAAACATAACAAGTAAGAGGGGCCTATAAAATATGACAAAAAAATGTGGATTAAAATTGGCATAGTTTTAATGGAGAGTTAGAGTTTCATAAATTTAAAGTTTAAATTAAATATTATCAAAACATTGAGGTTCTTTTTAAACCCCTACAAACAGAAGAGAATAAACTAAATTTTAAGACAAACGTTAACTAAAAACAACAAATACATGCCAATAGATAGTTGTAAAGAAAAATGACCGAGTAAAGATATAAAGATATAAATAACATGAAGAATGAAAGTGCACAATTGCATGCTCCTTTCCTTGATTTTCTTATGCCTTTCTTTCCATATATTATTAAACATAACACATACTTTATTAATCAAACCATGATCAATAATGAACTTGTATAAATGGAGATAATGCCAAAATATACATGTCTTTTTACCTATTCTTGTTCAAGTAAGATTCTAAAGACCCTGAATAAACTCATCAACCTTTGAACAACTTGTTGAAATCATTGATAGTTCTTAAAAATAGTTATACAAAATCAAACATGAAATATCTTTTTTCTTGTATTTTAATGAACCAATCTCCTAATGGGTTATAAATAATTGAATATATATAAAAATTATTTAAGCAAGTACTTGAGACCTAACAACTATTTATATTAATCTTATTAGGTCTCCTTATCATAATCCTAATAAGAAAATGACACTCTAATAAGGTTTTATTTTTGTTGAACCAAGAGATGTTACAATCTATTTTTGATGATAAAAATGCATAATTACTACTAACAATTCATTCTTTGATATCTTAAATGAAAGCAACATGCAATGAAGTCAAGAAATAATCTATGAAGACTAAATAATTCAAGAAGAAAATAACAAGGAACATTAAGGCATAACATGTTTACAAATTCACTTTTATAATTTGTTTTATCTCTTACTTGGTTATTTTTAGGGATGGAAATGGGCTAGATTTAACTATTTTCAATGGGCCAACCCAGACTAACCTAAAGTCCAAATATTCTAAGCAAAATGACATCGTTCTTTATATCATTTTATTTAGAAGAATTGGGCATCGGGCAAGCCTGGGCTAATTAAAAGAAAGACATCGTTTTACACTTTTAATTTTTTAAAAATTGTTTTAAAAAATTGATAGGGCTGGCCCATGGGTCGACCCATTGCCATCTCTAGTTATTTTGATGCTTTAGGGACTTTTTATATATAACCTTATCATTCTTTAAACTTAACGCATATTTAGATTTATCAAGAGGAATTATGGTTTTTATTTTAAAGAAAATCCTTTTGATGTTTAAAATAATCTTTGGAAAATTTTTGAAGTATTTTTGGGTCAATTTTTATTAAAAAGGTGGGGTTTCATCTTTGAAAATCTTTTGAAATTTATTTTCAGACATATTGGGTGACCAATATGTAGGTACAGTCGACCAATATAGTGATTTTAGAGACATTGGTCAACCAATGTCTATATATGGTCCACTAATGTATTAAGAGTTTTGAAAAATTATGTATTATAAAAATGTATGTGACATTAATTGATACATTAGTCGATCGATCAATGTTAGTATTACTAGTCATTACAATAACTTAAAGTTTCATTTAATGATAGAGCTAGTATAGGAAATATTTGTGAATTTGATTGTTAGACTCTTTTGTCACATTTAGGGCTATAATAATATATTTAAAAGAGCTTTTGAGCATTTATAAGAAACTATTCAATGGTTGTGAAGTGATTAAGAGTTTTAAAGTGAGCAAGCAAGGTTCATTTGAGTTGTAAACATTGATCAGGGCTAATTTTCTAGTTTTTGGGTGTTTCATGAAGCACTGGGTTCCTTTTCACCCTTCAAGGAAGATTGTATAAGGATTCATCTTTATTAAAAAAAAAAGATTGTTTTATCAAGGTTCCTTTTCACCTAGTTGAAAGAAGAGATCAATGGAATCTTAAAAGACATATTGGAGTGGATGTAGGCCATGCTTATTTGTTAAACCATTATAAAATTTATTTGCAACTTCGCCTCCATATAATATTTTCTTTATTCTTAATTCATTGATGGATTTTAATTAAACTAAAATTATTTATTTCATTCAATTTAAATCCTATTAAGGTTTTTTATTAAGTGAAAAAAGTTTAAATTCATTAACACCCAATTCAACCCCTCTTATGTGACACTATAAACTAATAAGTGATATAAAAGTGCCTCTCATTTATTATAATTTAAAACAAAATATTAAGAAATTCTTTTTGGTATATCAAGGTGAATCTACATCTTCAACCAGCTAAAATGGCTAAAATATTAATAGGGTCATTTCTTTGATAAAAATTATTATCTTTATTGGAAAAATAGAATTAAAATCTTCTTAATGGAAAAAAATGTTGACTTATGAAAAATTGTTTAAAGTAGTCCATTCATTCATGTACAGTTATAAATGATATAAAAGTTCCTAAACTAAAGGAGAATTTGAAGCTTAATATAAGAGACTAATTTACTTGAATATAAAAGTTATTCTCGTTTTATGTTGTGTATTAAGAAGAAATGAATTCAATAGAGTATCTACAAGTAAAATAAATGAATGAAATTTGGCATGTCTTAGAAGTTATATAGGAGAGCACAAATTAAGTAAATGAGAGCAAATTGAGGATGCTAACACATCAATATGAATTTTTATAAAACATTGTATAGTTCAAAATAAAGATTTAAACAAATGGAATTTATATGAAAACGACCAATTAATTCATTACGAAAAACAAAATGATTTTAAAGCAAGCTCGTTCCCGGGCCAATTTGAAGCAAGCTCGTTACTGGGCCAAAAAGTTTTGGCACCGAACGACTCGACTTTTATTAATATTAAAAATAAATATGGACAGACAGCAAACGACCGGGATCAAGTATGAAGAAAGCATATGTATCATACATGCTAAATTTATTAAGATCATTAAGATTTTTTGGATCTATTACTGAACATTATCAATGCTCTAAAAGGCTTAGGAAAGATATATACAACTATTGAAATAGTAAGGAAATTGTTAAGGTGTATTATAAATTCATAAGATGCCAAGGTGATGGCAATCTAATAAATAAATGAGCTAAATGTGCTACAATTGTAGGAACTCAATAAATTGTTATACACCTATAAAATGAGGCTTGAGGAGACTCAACATAAAGAGAAAATTGCTTTAAGAAGGAAAAACTTAGCTTTGAAGGCCTTAAAGGAGGAATCAAGTAAAGGAGCAAAGACATTAGCTGGTGAAAGTGGTAAGCAAGACATTACCTTTATTACTAGGAAATTTTAAGAAGTTTTCAAAGAGAAAGAAATTATATAAGAGAAAGGATGTTAAGGAAGTTATGGTAGATTTAAAATGTAAATCAAATAAAATCATTTTTTAATGTAGAAAACCTAGATATATGAAGTCTCAATTACCCTATCCTCAAAGACAATGATAAATATGAGAGAAATAACAAGAAGGAGAAGAATAATAAAAAGAAAGAAGAAGGTACTTAAAGCCTCCATGTGAGAAGAAACAATTGATCCAAAATTGTAGAGATTTGCAAGGAGAAGTAGCTTACATGTGCTTCATATATAAAGATGAAAGTGAAGTGATATTGAATTGTTATCTAATGAACTAGTTTAAAGCTTTGACATTGTGAGTGTAGCGCCCCCTTACCGCAGGGTATACACCGGGACGCCCGTAGGTCATTCCGATACATATCCTACGACAAGGGTGAGCTACGAAAAATCACTACAATACTTCACATGGCATCATAATAATCATACATCAATATAAAAATCACTAC
>JAOQMP010049972.1:0-11019 GCA_027563575.1 Erythroxylum pedicellare | reverse complement strand
TATACATTGATATCAAACAATCCATTCCTTAATTTATAACCTCAATTAACAACTTAAACTTATCAAACACTTAATTAAGCAACTTTCTAGGTTCATTTCAAGCACCAATCATGTCATAATGCTACAAAATAAAGCAACTTACCCTTATATGATTTAACCATCACATAAAACACATTTTTTTCACTTCAAAACATTTCTCGCGGTCATGGGAAGGAGCTTATGTAGCTCTTATGATTGTGGGATATGTAAACAGAAGGTACTCCTTCATTTTTCCTTTAAATTTTTTTTCCATCTTTTAACATCTTCATACCAAATTCAACACATCTTTATCATAGTCTATTACTTATACCTTAATTATACTTCATTTTACTTATCAAATTCATCTACAATTCCAATTCAAATCATTCATTTGGTAGCTCACAAACTATGGTCTTTTATGCATCAAAATCAAAGTAGAAACTAATATGGTCTTTTATGCATCAAAATCAAAACAGAAACTATCATTCATTTTCTTACATGTAGTCCTAGTTCTTTCCCATTTCAAGATTACTATATTAGCACTTTTCTTTAAAATAAATTCACCTTTATTATACCTTAAAACTCAATCTAATTCATCCATAAAACAACTTATAACTTTTGGTTTTTTATACATCAAGAAACAAGCATAAAAGTGTCCAAGTTTATACATCATATTCCAGCACAATTCATCATTGACATCCTATACAATCCATCCCAATTCAATCATCATAAACTTTCTATTACCACATGCCATAAAGATCAATCTTTCACTTACTTGTATATTTCAAATTCAAGCTCAAATATCAAGCTAATTCAGCTCTTTATGTGTGTAAAATCATCACAAATTCAAGGTAACAACATGTCGGTTTTTAGCTAGATAAAAGACAATAATAATTTGATTCTTTAACTATCTTGTCAAGGGTAAAAAGTATGAATTATTGGTGTAAAAATTGGACACAAACATAGATAAAACACAAGGATGTAAAGGTGAGAGGATTTCAGCGGTGTAGGAAGAAGAAAGAAGAAGAAATGAACAAAACTGATTTAACTCCTACAGAAGCTTAACACCTTAGGTGCTAGGTGTCACCTTATTACCATGAAATATGTCCCTAAGCATGTAAGTCATTTATCCCTTCCTTATGCTGCCAATTGTCACCAATATGTTAGGCCATTTGTCACTCCATGATCAATGCCAAATATCACTCAATTAGGCATAGTCATCCTAATTTTCCATATGTCCACTTGTCTTACCACTTGGTATTTTTCTTAGACTAAATGTACATTTAAATAAATCAAATTTTCAATAGTAACAATTAATTCCAAGTTTACTAATTATAATTCACCAAACTAAAATTCACGACATAAGCAATACACAATTCACATCATGATCATTTTAAACCTTTCATACCCCGGAATATGTCAATTAACTGCATATACATTCTTTGCAATGTGTACTAAATCATAATTCATGTGTGTATGATATGCATGTCAATGAAATGGATTTCATGAATTCTTAATGAAATGACTTATATGCAATAGTCTAGGGTTTTTAATCCTTTAATATGAAAAAACACATAGCCGTTATCCTAGTGAAAAACAATAACATGGAGCATCTCAACTTTATGGGCAAAGTATGGTTGAGGAGGTAATAATCCCTACTTTAATACTAATTATATTACACTAAAGTTTTCCATTGAGGGCAAAGTTTGGAGCAACTGGTAAGGTTACTTCTTTATAACAAAAAGGTTATAGGTTTGAGTCACAGAAACAACATCTTTGTAAATGCAAAGGGAAGATTGCATACAATTGATATCCCTCCCTCGACCCTTGTAAGTTATAGAGCTTTGTGCACTAGGGTTGTTGTTGTTATTGTCCTTGGTAAGTTTTCGAAGTGACATATCATTCTTGATTACCCCCTTCCCTAATCTTCTTAAGCCTTTCTTTTCTCCTCTTAAAGCCTTTAAATACAATCTTCTCATATCTTCTCACCGGAGCATCTGGGTGTCTCCTCTTAACATGTCTAAACCACCTAAGTCTTGTCTCTCTTAATTTTTCAATAATTAGTCCCTACTTCTACTATGTTACCACTAAAAATTTTACTATTTCTTTCCTTCCAAATCCAATAGATAAGCATTCTAAAAATTAATCAAAATAACTTCTTGTCCCTTTTAGTTCTTATGCTGACTTTTGAGGCCTAAATCAAATTGCTCAATCATTCCCTACTTGTGCATAGAATATTTCAGAGTGTGAGCATGTTGTTCCAAAGCACTAAAGCGAAAGCATAATTGAAGAACAAGTGATCATACAATTTTTATCCATTTCTATATAGAACACAAGTAAGACTATCAACATGAAACTCCAATCCATCTATAATGCCCAATCTTTAGGAAAGGCATCAACAAAATAAGAGAATGTGAAGGTGCAATGTTAGTGTCCTCTACTAAGCTAAATCAAGGGCTCTTTTCCAAAGTTTCCATTAGTATTCTCTTAAATGAGGCAATAGAAAATATCATAGTTTTATCTTGTAACATTACACTCAATCAATAATGGAGGGGTTGGGGATATACTTTAGCATATTATGAATTATGTCTTGAAAACCCTTTAAGGAATGAAATGGCCAGTGTCAATTCCCATTCAATGTTATAGATTGTACCATTGCATCAATAGGAACTGTGTCTTTTAAAGGTAGGAAATCTCTAAGTTGTTATAAGGATCCAAGTATATGCCAGATATTACACCAAAAATATATTGCCTCACTATTGCCAATCTTGTACTTTAACTGAAGCTGCATAAATTGTCTAGTTTGTGGATATGCTGGAAAGTGCATTTTTATTTCACTGGCTATATTCTCTTGACTGTTATTTTTCCAGCTAACTTATGTTCTCTTCATGCTAGATGTGTTTCTTCCATCCTTTTGGTCTCATCCCTTTTCTCTAGGTTACAATTGCATGCCCTCTCACTCCTCATTCTTGCCTTTTCCTTTCTTTTATTATGTCCTCTTTATTTTCATTTCATTTTTATAAAAAATCCAAAACTAAATAAATATTAATATAAAAATAAATTAAAAAATTAAATCATTATTAAAACTAGTCAATCTCAAATATAAAAATAAAAGTATGACTAACCTTAAACTAAAGAAGAAATTTTAATAAAAGATAGAAATAATAAACTACGATCAAATGTAATGCAAAAGTTTATGAAATAAAATTGGATTAAAATAAACATAAAATTGTTTAAAATATAAATTTTTATTTTATTTATTTTAAAAGAAATAAATTTAAATAAACAAATATTGTTAAAAAAATAAATGCCTTCAATGATCATTGCCTGCAATTTCTTCAAAAAAGTTAATGTATGTTTAAGTAAGATAACCTTCTCTCAAATGAACTTTTCCCTAAGTCATCGATCTTAGAACATTGTTGCAACTTTAGAAAAAATCATGATTGCTAGTTAAAGCGTAATAAGTGAAATCATAAAATTAAGCAATAAATAAAGCGATTTCAAATGCTTATTAGATTGGGATATTATAAACTTTTTAATGTTTGTAGTCAATAATAATAGTTCAATGACTTCATAACCAAATATCACAAAAAAGACAAGATTTGACTACTCATATAATTATATATAATAAATTTTTATATATTTGATGTTATGCTCATATCTAAAACTTTATTGATAAAGATGATCTTAAAAGGTAAATAAGTCAACTATAAAGATTTGAAATGTCGTGGGAAACTTTAATCCTTCTCCTACTAGATTTGAAAAATTCATGAAATTGTGGAGATGAAAAGGAGTAAACAATACGTCTCTTTCACTTGATGTATAAATTAAGTGGCGATATAGTAAGCAATTGAGAAATTTACAAAATCGTTTGAAAGAATGGAAGAAAAAGTATATTCTTAGTTTATTTGATGAGAATAATTTTAAATGTTTATTGATTCAGAATGATTGGATCAATATAGGATTTTTCTAAAATTCCTAAAAATACTCCATAATGTTACCTTAAATTTTTATACTTTTATCATACATGACTTCAATCCACTTCTTTCATGAGATTGCAACTCTTCCAAGTATATTGGATGAGGTGGCTAAATATGGCATTTATTTTTAAGTACAATAGGTTTAAGGACGTTACCAAAAATTTAAAAATATTAAGTCATATATTGTTGTTAACTTAGACCCTAAGCTTAATTTGATTATATGCAGTATGATCTATTTTATAATCAAAAAAAGCTTCCTCCATGACACTGAAAATTAAGCCAATTTTCACAAGTATGTTTGATTGATCCATTAACAACGTCTCATTAAGTAGAGATAGATATTAAAAATTAAGAGTGAAGTGAATGAAAAGGTTGATATCAACAACACAATAGATGGCTTAACTTAAATGGTAAATAAATACATAAGAGATATTACAACTGAGAGTTCAACAAAAGAGATAGTAAGTTAGAATTGTATAATTGTTTCAGGGATATTTGTGATAAAGCAAACACATGCAAGGGGTATGAATTGTGCCTAACTAGAAAAATTTTTGCAAGTTACTATCAATTCGTATAAATGATAGGAGCCTGTTAAAATTTAAAATAAAAGGAGTCTCTTGTAAATTGAAAACAATAGTAACTACAATGCAAAATTTTAAAAGTTAAGGAAAGAGAAAGAATCACATAGCCAATTTATACTGGTCGGCTTATAACCAAGCCTACTTCTAGTCCTCAAGTATTCAACTTAAGTGTTTCACTAAAAAATCTCCAAGTCATAATTTGACAAACCTCTCCAAGCTCACAAGTACATCTTTTTCAAGGTTTTTCAACCTTCCACACTAGTAGTATTAACAAGCCTCTTCAAGCTCTCAACAAATGAAACTAGGATTTGCTCAATATGAGTTTCAATGAATATTGATCTCTCTCTTAATTGAGTTTTAAAGCACAAAGGGTATAAAGTGTAACTTTTCGAGAATAAGTATTAATGATGCTAATGTATTTCTAGTGTATGATTGAATGCAGTAGCTCTCCTTTAAATAAAAATTCTCTTCAACTAGTCATTGCTTCAATTTTAGCATGAACTAACTGTCTGAATCGGCTTTGAATCTATTAAAATGTCTTCCTTATTATCTTTAAAAGAATCTTCAAATATCTAGTTGTTTGGATAATCTTTTGATTGTTTCTCGAAGTTGATTGTTGAATTAAGTGAATAGAAAGTTACTTTGTTCGTACAGAAATGATAGGAGCTTATCCATTCCAGATTTTGTGAAACCGTTTTTTATTGCTCAAATAAGGTTTTTAAGATGGTTCTTAAAAGATAGGAATTGTCAAACAATTATCCTTTTATTTCAAATAGATAACTAAATTTTATAACCTTTTTTATATATCGTTATCTTTTTGAATAAATGAGATAATCCAAATAAATTTGAATTTTGAAATGTAGCTAAATATTATTGATTGTTATCATCAAAATTATTAATTTAAAAGCCTTGAGCTAATAATCTCCCCCTTTTTTATGATAACAAGCAATAACAAATATATTTTTCAAAAGATTTAAGTAACGGTGAAGGATTTTGAAAAACACCTATAATATTTATATATAAGTCCTTACTATTAACCATGATTAGAAGGAGCCTCTTACAACTATTACGATACTTAGATGCAATTATATGAATGTCAACCCCCTATAATCATCAAAAGGTTTTGAAGCATTTCTAAATTATCAAATCAAAATGTTATCAATATTAAAGCAAAATTAGTAAAAATACATCAACAAAAATTTATCATCTCCTTTACGCTCCCCCTTTGTCATTATAAAAGAAAGGGGGAAAGAAACTAAATAGAGTAAAGAGAATAACCATTCAATCATAAAGCAAGAAGATTCAGGGTAGCACAAATATGCAAGAGTAAAATTATCAATAAAATTAAACCATAACATCATGAACATAAAACTTTAAAAAGAGTATTTGTTTCATCGAAAATATTCTTCAAGAGAATAAATGATGGTTTGAAGAAAAAACTGCATAGATCCTACATTATGGTTATTTGACTACTCATTTGATCTTGATTGAATCGAATGTTCCTCAGCGGTTGTTGAAGCACTAATGTGTTGGCATCTTTAAAAGTAATGGGATTCTAGCGCTCTTGAGAAGGTCCCATGACCTCTACATTTCATTTTGTTTTATCCACCAAGACATTGTCTTTTAACTTACAACTAAATTGAAAGGGAATTGAGGAATGGCACTTAGCAGGCTTGTACCATTCCAAATTGTCTAAAGATACATCATAATAAGCAAATATTTTGGTAAGCAGCATCCCATAGGGCAAGTATCTGGTAGTGTTCTTGTGACTACTCATATCCAACATAAAGTACATAATCATTGCTATGAGGTTCATTCGATTACCTTTTAGCAAATTGTAGACAACATATGTGTCCAATAGACTGCACCGTTCAATTGAGCTAGTCTGTGGGAAAATTGAGGTAGTAGAAAGGGATATACGGCATCTCTGTAGAAAATCCAACTGTCTGCATCAGGGTCTTCCATCGTGGGTGTTTCTAAGATTAAACAAATGTATCAAATAACTTCTCCCAGGTCCAGGTCAGTAACATTCCACTTATGATAGGAAAAATCAGCGCCAATAATTGGGGCTATATCCAGGAAATTTCCTAATATCTCTTATATGATCAGAATCTCACTCTGACTCACCCATTAATCAATCACCAATTTTCCATCAATTATATCTTTTCGTATATGATAGAAAGATCTCACTAGCGCATCACACATAGGTTCATTCAGGGTAAGGAAATTATGATAGACAATACATAGGAAGTAGGGAAAGATAGCAATACCGATATCATCAAATAAAAGAGAAGGCAGAATGTGCCTAGTAACCTCCTTTTGTTTCTTCTAGTGTATTTTATATCTTGCTTCATTTTCCATTGATTAACACATTTTTGGAGGTGATGAGGGCTGCTCTCCTTTCTTTTGTACAGAGATTTTCTTTTTTGTAGATCTTTTAGCCTTAGGGATTTCTTCAAAAAAAGGTTCCGCTTGAATGATAGGATCCTCTTCTTCAAGAATAGGCACCATGCCTTTTCTGATTTCTTCGCCCCAGAGGCAGATTCATACTGATGGAACCATTCTCTTTGAGAGGTCATATGAAAAGTAGCTGCTGAATTAAACATCCAGACATCAACAAATCTTCTCTTTCCTCCAATAGTCGTTGCTGCTTCACAAACCATTGCACTTCCATCATCTGAAGTGCTTGAATCGTTTCCTTGAGGAACAAAATCTTTCTTGTTTAGATTCCAACAATTCTTTTTCAGGAGACCTTTCTTGCCACAATTATAGCATTTATAGTTCTTCTTACTCTTGGATTTTGATCTACCATGATTGTGGCTCCCACTTGGACCACATTCCATTGATCTACCTCTCATCACCGCCAAGGCCTTTGCTTGTTGCAAACTTGCCAACCTATCTTCCTTGCTCTTACGCCAACTCTTCTTCCAAAATAGCAGCTGCAATGTCATTGAAGACTAAAGTGTTTATATTGGTTGTTAAATTTATGACAAGCTGATCATATGAATCTGGTAGACTTTGAAGTAGAAGTTTTGTAAGTTCATTTATTACTATTATGTGCTCTAATGATGTGAGTTGCAAAAATAGAGTATTCAAAGTGTTTAAGTGCTCCATCACCGAAGTGGATACCGCCATACATAAAGTGTATAGTTTCCTCTTCAGAAAAATTTTGTTGTGTAGTGATTTTACCTCGTATAATTTTATAAGGTGATCCCATATTTCCTTCGCAGTTTTCTTTTCCTCTATGCTAGATAATGCTCCATCAGCTAAAGCTAGATGAAGATTAGTTATAGTATTCCCATCTATCTCGTTCCACTTTTCATCTTTGACTCCAGTTAGCCATTCACTAATGGCCATCAAACTATTACTTTCTTTAAGATTGCCTTTTCTTCAGCTTCCACAGTAAGAAATTGCTTATGTTGAATTTTTCAATGTCATACTTTTCCGCCATTACTTTTATGACAACCGCTTTATGAATAGTGCCTTTAATAAGGCGAATAATATTCTAACTTATCTTTTGATGAGCAGGATTGACTTTTGGTGGCAACCACAGAGCATACAATAAGCAGATATACACACCCAAGGTTAGCTCTGATACCACTTGTTAGGACTTGTTAGGAATAAGTGAGACTTGGATAGAGTAGGGTCACAGCTAAAATAAAACTAAAAATATTGAAGATAAAATAGTTACATAGATTTTACGTGAAAAACCCCTAAATGAGAGTAAAATCTACGGGTAAGGATGGAAGGATTTACTACTTAAAATCCGGAGAATTACAAGGAGAAAAACTAAACTCACAAAATATACAAAATATTTTGTCTCTCTTTTCACTCACTCTCGTTTCTTTTCTCTGCTAATGGGATGATTTGTTTTCTTCATCTCCTGACTATTTATAAGTAGGATACATGTGGGATGGCTGGCCATTTAGCTAGCTATCCTTGACTTTTTTTTAAATTTCAACTTTGGCCATTTTTGACAATCCTAACACTTTAATGTTCATGCATCCAATGTCAACAGTGGTAGAAATTTTCCTAAAATACTTGCTACAGGATGGGGCTATGGCAACGGATCTTGGTGCTGATGAAGAAGGATTAGATATGATTGAGACCTAACAAGTCTTTGACTTTTTGAATAGATAGTTATCATGGTTGCTCAATTTGAGCCATAAAGAGCTCAGGATAAAAGGTGAGTTTAGTTTCTCATTTATTAGATTTTCTTATTTATCGCATTTATGTATTAGAGAAAAATAATTTTTTTAGAAACTATCAATTTGCAATCTATCATTCATAGTTGCATCAAGGAGTGGGAGTTTTTAGGGTTATACTTTTAGGCCTAACCTGGCCTGATCATTGCTTTAGGATGGCAAAGCCCAATCAGGATTGGATGAATTAATTGAGTCCAATTATGCTTTGTCATTTAAAGTCTAATTATGCATGAACCTGAACTATATAATCTAGGTCTGATCAAGCTTCAGGTTGGGCTCAAGCCTTGTCAATCTAGACATGGCCTAACTTATTACCAACCCTAGGATCATGTAACTCACACATACGAACCCTATTTGAAGATAAAATGAATAAAAGATATTGGTCCTATAAAATAATGTAAAAAAGGGGAATTCCAAACTACATTTGAAGCTTTGAGGATAGTTAATCAAAAACTAATTACGTAAGAGTTCAATTATATTTATCACGTGTCTTATTAATTAATCAGTTATATAGTTTAAGATTTTATTGATCTTGATAAAATAAAAAATTATAACCCTGCCCATATGCCCAACAATAACTCGATCCACCACCTAATGCAATTTTTTTTCATTTTTTCCTAAAACTCATTTGATTCTCTCCTCACCACTTTCTCTCATCACCCTTTTTTTTGCAAACTCATTTTCAAACATCTATTTTCTAAGTTAAGGCTTGACTAATTCATTGATTTATGGGTTTTTCAAAGCTTAAAGTATGATCTTATCATCATTGTCTATTGTATGTCTAGAATGACTAGTAATGAGTTGCTCAAAAGATTAAGCTTTGAAATTTTGTCATCTCTTAATAATCAAATTTGAACTGAATTCAATTGTGATACTAATTATGTTCTCTACATTGTTGCAAAAATCATCTTTTTGAAGAAATACCGATATTGATCATATCTTCAAAGAATATCATGGTTTAAATAATGAGATACCATTGGGAAACCCGGTCGAGATCTGATCCCGACCACAACGAAATAATCACGAAACTTTTTCGTGACTATTGATTTTTTGAAAACCAAGATATATTTGATTCTATAAAATGATTAACACAAATCATAATAAAGCATAAATTTAATTCGTACCTTATCCCGAAGCTTAATATTTGTCTTTTCTTATCCCTCAAACTGCTCCCAAAACTGATCCGTCTCAACCACCATAGCCGTGCAAGTGTCTGGCCTCTAACGGTATCCATAGAACAGGTTGAGAGAACTCTGTAACTCTTACAGAGAGAGTTAAACAAGAAGTGCTAGCTATATAGAGCTTAAGCCTATTTATAATAAGCTTTGGATGTTTCAGTAATTTAATTAAAATTAAATTCTAATTTCAATTAAACTTTAATTAGAATTACAAATAATTCTAATTAAATATCAATTATGCCCATATAAAATTTAATATTTTATATTAATCCTTATTTATTAAATATCTTATATTCAGTCATAAAGTTTCTCAAAATTTATAATCAAGTACAACTTGATTAAATTAACTTTACTCTCTTCAACTTATTCTATATGTGAGACCCATTGGTTACAAAATATGTTGACAATGATTATAAAATCTAATTTTAATTCATAATTAAAATTAGATAAACTAAAACTCCTTTTAATTTATCTTTAATTCTTCGATTAAACAATTTACAATCATAGATCAAGATCAGTGTCTAGCACCTCATCATGACCACCTAAATATTTAGGAATGTCAAAGTAGTTTTGACTAACCTTTCCGTGTATAATTTTTTTATATAATTCAATCCTTTCATTATACAATGTTCCGATTAGACATAAAGCATGAAATTAATGTCTACTCTATTTTGAGTCTAACCATATTAGTTCTCTGCCATTAGTTATCAATTCAATTAATGAAATTTGTAAACTATTTAAAAAGCATCATTTCACCTTGGCCAATGATTTCTTGAATTAATAGTAATCGAAAACAACGAAACATTCTCCCTAATTACTTTAGGGTGATGAATCCTATCTTAATCACTTAACTAGATCCATATAGTTCATGCTACATTCAATAACTGCCTGTTAGACTACCTATGATTAAATATATCATAAGTAATATCAAAACATAGCAATCCACATACAAGATAACTTTGATGACCTCAAGTCAAAATATCACTTATACAATCATCACAATGAGAATTCCATAGACATACAAGTAATGTTCCAAATGGATTTCTCATATCGGGTC
>JAOQMP010049951.1:0-11020 GCA_027563575.1 Erythroxylum pedicellare | reverse complement strand
AAAATGACTTATAAGGACATGACTTTAAAAAAATTATAAGGGTATGAATATTATATATCTTAGTATTTCGTTGAATATTCTTATAGGAATTTAGATTTCAACAACAAGAACAACAACAACAACAACAACAACAACAACAACAACAATAACGCCAACAACAACACCACCACCACCAACACCAACAATAATAATAATCCAAAGTTAAATTTTCTATTAATATGAATGATATAGTGAGCTACATTATAATATTTTTCATATAATATGTATAAATTTTATTATTTAATAAATTGAAAATGACTTATAAGGATATGAGTTAAAAAAACTTATAAGGTCACGATTAAATATTTAATTTTACAAAAATAAAACATTTGGCAATAATAAAAATAGAACAAAAATTAAATTTTACAAAAAAATTTGCAAATGTTTCTAACATATAAATGCATAAAGGGTAAATTTGACTTTTAATACTTAATATTTTGGCTGATTGATGAAAACGATCATACATAGGAGTGTTTTCATTAATGGATGTTTATGTTAAATAAGCTATTGAAAAATATACCCACTAAACATCTTTGATAGCTATTTGAAAAGTCAAGCAGCTGATGACAACCAATCAGCTAAAAAAATAATTGATTGTTTGTCCACCAAATGAAGCCCAAGTTACTACCTCGTAGAAGGACACGAGGAATTTTGCAAGGATCGGTTGCACCTGACCCTCCACCAAGAAAGGAGGGCACTGATGAGTCTAAGGCCTCAGAGAATGCTGAGGCTTCAGTAGGATAGAGTAGTGAACCCTCTCGACTGTAGATGCAAGAGGCACCTCTTTCGCAAGAGCAAGTGCCTGCTCCTTTGGATCTGAGAATATTCCAGGCTTTTGCTTATGCTTTTGTCTAAGCTATGGGCTAGATGTCACAGACTTTTGCTCCTACCCCAACTAAGAAAAGAAAATAGTTTAATAAGTTAAGGAAGTGTGGGGCGGTGAATTTCTATGGGACCACTGACTCGGAAGAAGCCGAGACATGGATGAGGAAGGCGGAATAGATATTGGAACAGATGAATTGTTAGGATGATGAGAAGATTGAATATGCTGCAAGTTTGCTACAAGGGGATGCCTTGCATTGGTAAGAAAGTGTGCCGGAGAGTCAGATAAAGCCTCCAATGTTGACATAGAAGGACTTTTTGACTGCTTATAAGAAGAAGCATTTGTCTAAGGTGTATACTCAGCAGAAGCAGAGGGAGTTTCTAAATCTCACCTAGAGGGAGATGAAGGCGAGCGAGTATGAGTGTAGATTTACACAATTATCATAATAAGCAGCTAAGATGAGGATTAGTGAGCCGGCTAAGTGTCGAAGGTTTGAAGATGGACTACATTTGGCCATCAGAGAGAAAGTGGTGGAACATAATTTCTATGATTTCCAACAGCTGGTTGAAGCGACACTAAGAGTGAAGAATGTGGAAAACATAAAGAGTGCAATAAACAGAAAAAGAAAAGGGAGAGAATAGTTTAAGAGGGGAGGTGTTGCTTCTATGTCAAAAAGGAGTGCCAAGACTTTCCCTATACAGTTCAAGGAGAGGAGCAGTGGAGCAAGCAGGTCTAAATAGATGAGAACTATTTCTCATCAAGCCTTAATGGCGGGAGGCAATAGTAAAAGGGAAGGGGATAGGTCACATCGCTAAATGTAATCATTGTGTCAAGTTCCATAAAGGAGAATGTTATCGGCTGATGAGAGTGTGTTTTAATTATGAGGAGAAGGGGCATATGACTAAAGAGTGCCCATAGTATTTCAGACGAGATGGGAATCAGATGTAAGCTTCAAAGAGGGCTGAGACTGTGGGACCCAAAAGTGCAACTGAAGTAGGAAGCTCTAGTGCAAGTAAAAAAGTGAATCCTCTAGGAAGACCGAGGTAACAAGCATTAGCTAGAGTGTTTGTAATGACAAGGGAGGACGCAAAAATCATTCTAGAAGTTGTGACTGGTACGATTAAATTATTTGATAATAATGTTATTGTTTTGATTGATCTAGGTTCTACCCATTCATTTGTTTCATCAATTAGAAATGTGCATGCTAGAAGTTTGAGCCCATTAGATGGCCCTTTGATGGTTATTACCCTTATTAGACAATATACCCATATTATTCAAGTTTATAGAGATTTTGAGATATATATTGGTAGAGAAAAATTAGTGGTGGATTTAATGCCATTGAAGATGGGATAATTAGATGTGATTTTAGGCATGGATATATTGGAAAAGTATAGTGCCAGTTTAGATTGTAAACAGAAGATAGCAGAGTTTGTGTTAGACGAAGGTAGAAAGGTGGTGTTTATGGGAGACAAGAAAGTAAGTCCGCCTAGAGTTATTTTGGCTCTAACAGTAGAGAAAATGATGAGGAAAGGGTGTGAAGCATTCTTGGCATATGTCATAGACACGGAGGTAGATGAAAGGAAGTTAGAACATATTTTAGCGGTCATGGAATTCTCAGACACCTTTTTTGAGGAATTACCAGGACTACCACCACTTCGAGAAATTGAGCTTCTTCCAGGTACTGCACTGATTTCAATTCCGCCTTACATAATGGCTCCGAAAGAATTGAAGGAGCTTAAAGAGCAGTTAGAAGAGTTGTTAGAGAAAGGGTACATTAGACCTAGCTCTTCACTTTGGGGAGCTCCGGTTCTTTTTATGAAGAAGAAAAATGGATCGTTGAGAATGTGTGTGGATTACAGGAAGCTTAATCATGTCATTATCAAGAATAGATACCCGCTCCCACGCATAGATGATTTGTTTGGTCAATTGTAAGGGGAGAAAGTCTTCTCCAAGACAGACTTGAGATCAGGTTACCACCCGTTAAGGATAAAAGAGTTTGATGTGTCAAAGACTACTTTTAGAACATGGTATAACCATTTTGAGTTCTTAGTTATGCCCTTTGGATTAATGAATGCACCTGCAGCCTTCATGGACTTAATGAATAGAGTCTTCAAGCCATTCTTAGACCGATTTGTCATTGTCTTTATTGATGACATATTGATTTATTCTAAGAGTGATAAGGAGCACGAGGAATACTTGAGAATTTCTTTGGAGACATTAAGGAAGGAAGAGTTGTATTACAAATTTGACAAATGCAAATTTTGGCTAAGGGAAGTGTTATTCCTTGGACATGTAATTTCAGAAAAAGGAGTGTATGTGGATCCAAAAAAAAAAAAGAAGTTGTCGTTAAATGGGAAGTACCTAAGAATATAGTAGAAGTGAGGAGTTTCTTAGGTTTAGCTGGGTATTACAGAAGATTTGTAGATGGCTTTTCTATGATAGCAACCCCACTTGTCAAATTGGTAAGCAAGAATTAGAAATTTGTATGGAAAGAAGAATGTCAGAAGAGCTTTAAGGGATTAAAGAATGGGCTCACAACTTCACCAATTTTAACTTTGCCTTCTGATAGTGATGGATATATAGTGTATAGTGATGCTTCAAGAAAGGGATTGGGTTGTGTGCTGATGCAAGGAGATAAGGTGATTGCTTATACTTCTAGGCAATTAAAACCTTATAAGATGAATTATCCTATGCATGACTTGGAGTTAGCTGCTATAATTTTTACATTAAAAATATGAAGACATTACCTATATAGAGTCACCACAAAGGTATTTATAGACCAAAAAAGTCTTAAGTACTTGATGAGCCAAAAGGAGTTGAATCTAAGGTAAAGAAGGTGGTTAGAACTGATGAAGGATTACGACTTGATGATAGATTACCACCTGAGAAAAGCCAATATAGTAGCAGATGTATTGAGTAGAAAATTTACTATAGAATATGTGGAGACAGTATATCTGCCTTTGATGGAGGAATTAGCTAGACTTAAGGTTTTAAGGCAAGTCGAATCTGGTTATATATTAGCTAATTTCATAATAAGGCCAGTGTTGTACGAGAAGATTAAGGAATTGTAGGAACAAGATGAGTACTTGAGTAGACTCAGAGAAGGGATTAAAAATGGTAAACCTTCTGAAATAGAGATAAGAGAAGATGGATTAATGGTGGTAGGAAATCGATTGTGTATTCCAGACATGCAATAGTTGAAAGATAAGATTCTTGATGAGGCACACCATGCTCCCTATACAATGCACCTAGGGAGTACGAAAATGTATAGAGATTTTAAAGAACACTTCTGGTGGAGAGGAATGAAGAAAGATATTGCAGAGTATGTATAGATGCTTAGTGTGATAACAAATTAAAGCAGAACATTAAACACTTTTTGGTAAGCTCAAACCTTTGTTTATTCCTAAATGGAAGTGGGAGAAGATTACGATGGATTTCTTGATGGGATTACCAAGAACTAGCAGGAAGCATGATGTAATATAGGTGATTATAGATAGGTTAACTAAATCAGCACATTTCTTGCTAATTAGACAAACAGATTCTTTGAATTCTTTGGCTAAGAAATACGTAGATGAAATAATCAGGCATCATAGGATTCCAAGTTCTATAGTTTCGGATAGAGATCTTAGGTTCATTTCCAGATTTGGGGAAAGCTTATAAGAGGCTTCGGGAACCAAGTTGCATTTTAGCATAACTTTCCATCCACAGAATGATGGACAATCGGAGAGAACAATACGAACTTTATAGGCAATGTTAAGAGCTTGTGTTATAGATTTCAAAGGCTCATGGGCTGATCATCTGCCTTTAATCGAATTTGCTTACAATAATTCCTAATACTAAAGAATTCAAATGGCACCCTATGAGGCTTTGTATGGTAAGAGGTACAGAACTCCTATTTATTGGGATGAGAAGGTGAAAAGAGACTTTTAGGACCTGAGTTGGTACAAGTTATAGTTGACGAGATTAAATTGATGAAGCAGAGACTCAAAGCAGCTGAAGATAGAATGAAAAGCTATACAGATGTGCATAGAAGGGAGATGGAATTTGAAGTTAGAGACAAAGTTTTTCTTAGAACCTCTTCATGGAAAAGAGATTTGAGATTTAGTAAGAAGGGCAAGCTCAGTTCGAGATACATAAGTCTTTATGCGATCATTGAGAAGATTGGGCCTTGAGCTTATAAATTAGCTTTGCCACGGGAATCTAAGATCCACAATGTTTTCCATGTGTCGATGTTGAGAAGTTATAGGTCAGATCCTTCGCACATATTCCAACCTTCAGAGGTTCAATTAAGAGAGGATTTGACTTATGAAGAACAACCACTGGAGATTCTAAATTCGAAGAAAAAGGTCTTGAGACACAAGATTGTGAAGCTGGTTAAAGACTTATGGAAGAATCGTGCATAAGAGGAGGCGACATGGTAACCTTTGTAAGTCGTGAAGAAGAAGTATCCATAATTTTTTGTAAGCTTAGGTAAGAATTTCGAGGACGAAATTCTTTAAGGAGGAGAAATGTTAGACCCCAAATTTTTCTTTACTTTATTATTTATTTTCTTAGAATTTAGTCCATTAAATTAGTAAGAATGAATAGAAATTAGAGTTGTTAAATAGAGATGTTAGTATTAAGTTAGTGTAATGGTTATAAGAGACAAAAAGAGGGTAAAATTGGAAGGATAAAACAAAAGAGGGGTAAAATGGGAAAGCTAAGACAAAAATATTGTCTTGAATTAAAAGAAGGAAGAAGAGGAAAATCATAGGAGTTAGAAAAGAGAAGAGAAATTGTGGAGAGAAGAAAAAGAAGAGAAGAGTGCATGGAAGCTAAGGAAAAAGGAGAAAGAAGAAGGAGGAAAAATCAAGCTTGTTAGAGGTAAACTTCATCTTTTTCTTCTTACTTTGGTAGAAAAACAAAAAGAGTTAGGAAGAGAATGAGATTTTGTGTTGGGGGTAAAGGAAGAAGAAGAGAATCATGAAACCCTAGTTGGATGTTTAAGGATTTTCAACTAGTTTTTGGTTTTTCTAACTTAGATAATCTATGGGTGGATTGAGTTTAAGCTTAATTTTGTTCTTGATTATCAAAACCTTATGGGTTTTCTTTTGTATATTGGATTGAATGGGAAATGTGCTTGATTGAATGAAAACTTGGTTTATTGAAGGAAACCAAGAAAACCCAAGGCAAGAGCAAAAAGAAGGGCAATCTTGAATTTGGAATTTCAAGCAAATTAGGTGGGTAATCTGTTTATGGTTATTATGATAATGAGTCAATTCTTGTTTGCTTGAGTTTTTAAATTGCTTGAATTGAATTTTTGTGATTGTTATGAAATGTATAATGATTTATTACTATAATTATGCATTAAATGATGTTATAACGTTTTGTATGGATCAAAAGAGGAAAAAGCATAAGAAGTAAGAAAATATGATTCTATGATGGAATAAATTTAAGCATGAGAATTTACTTGTGATTGGGCAAGAGAGGAACCATTTCGTTCGTCACATGCACGTTAACTAGAGCCTTCTCCCTTGTGGCACACGAGATCCTAAAAATTGGACTCGTTTTGCACACGATGTAAACTTCAATTTCTTTATTTCGTTTCATTAGACCCTCGAGCCATTTGTTTGTGCATTGCATTTTTGATCTATAAGCATGATGCATAGTTGAGTGTTATATTGATGATTGTGAGTTACATGATATGATTTATGTGCAAATGTTTTGAACTATGAGATTGAAAGTAAAATTATGGATAATCGGATTGCTATGTGCATGAGATGTATATACATATGAATAAGTAATATGCTTGACATATGACTAGTTATTACAAACTATAAATATATTAGCCACTGAGTTGTGTAGCTCAACCCACTACTTTCCTCCTTTTACGTGCAGAATAAGAGAATAGGTGATCCTTGCAAGTTTGGCAAACTCCAAGAATAGAGACTTTTGTAACTAAGTTAGTAACTATAGCTTTTGGGATAACCTTATAAGCATATGAACATGAGCATTCATTGTATTTTGTATTTTGTGCTAAGCCAATAATATGGCTTTTGATATGTAACTAGAGCTATTCAAACTCTTTGATTTAGTAATGAAATTTGGATTTGATGAAGATCTTTGTTTATGTTCTTATACATCTTTTAGTTGACTTATTAGTGGTCAGTTTTGGTTGGAATTGTATGTGTAAATTTTGTGTTGTTGGATTGTTGGAAATTAAGGTTGTGTGTGTATGCTTTGTTTTTGGATGTTGGTTGTCTGGGTTTTATCCGAAGGTTTCGCCGCGGCGAGGCTCAGAGTTCGCCACGACAAACCTCTTTAGAAGGGTGATTTGGTGTTAAATTCTGTATCTTCGCCACAGCGAAATTAGACTTTTGCTGTAGTGTAATTTTCCCAAAGGGTTTTCTGGCTAAACCTTGGGACTACGCCACGACGAAGTCAGAAGTTCACTGCGGAAAACTTTTCCCGGTCACCGCGGCGAACCCCCAGCACTGCTGCCACGTTGAAATTTCTTACAAATCAAATGTATTCGACTTTTCTTTCATACCATTCTCACATAACTTCCCCGAATTAAGTCTCGGGGTTGGGATCGAGACCCAAGCCCAATAGTAAAGGAGATTGCAAGTTGATATTGAGGTCATGAGAGAAGTTGTTCAGGAATTGTAAGGGCCTAGTTTGAGATACCTTGCTCACCCAAATTTCCATAAGCCTTATCTAAAATAAATTGATTATTAGAATCCTTATTCTTATGGTTAATAAAATCTCGAATTCAACTTCTTTTTTATGAAGATGGTCAATCTACCATTGAACACATTGCTAAAATCACCATAAAATGTGGAAAATTGGCCAATTACAAATATTTTAACTAATTTAAGCTCATGTTGCTCCCAAATTCATTAACAGGAACTGCCTTCTCTTGATATACTTTTTTGCCCATGAATTCTATTCTTTCTTGGGCTAAAATGGAAAGATTATTTCCTACTTTGTTTTTTAGGAGTGAACTCGAAGTTAGTGTAGTTAAGTTATTAAAGGTTACTAAGAAGAGTGGTGAGGATGCTGACATGTTCATCACTCATTTTAAGAAAATGATACATCAATGTTGGATCACGCTTCTAAGAATCAAATATATGAACTTAGCTAAAAAAAGATTGGATAGTAAATTGTGGAAGAAATTCCAAGGCATGGAATTTCATAATTTCTATAAAATGGTAGCAAAAGTCTCTTAATACAAAACTTCTTAAAGAAGAAGGTGATTGCAAGAAGAATTTAGTATGCACTTATGATACTAAGACAATTCTTATGATTCGATAGTAGCCAAAGTTAAAATCCCTAAAACTTATGTTTTCCCTCTTTAGAGCACAAATCATTAAATTTCAAAAAGAAAATATAGGCTTCATCTACTCAAGTTCAGTACATCTTTGACACCTCTATTATAAAAGATCTTTCATTATTTGTTATAAGAAAAATCCATCATCTTACTACTAGAGCATAAAATTCCTATAAAAAAAGAAATTAGAGGTAAAGACTACTACACATATTACAATACCTAATTGACATTATTGGAGATTTGGTTGGGAATTTAAGAACATGGACCAATAAATTCATATTGGGGATTTAAGAATATGGCCTGAGATTGGATGAATAAGGGAATTTTGTTGTTCATTAAGGCTAATAAGACTATGCTAATATATAAAGACTTGATCTTGTTAGTGGTAACCATTAATGCCATCGAATTTAAGTTATACCCATTGTTAGATGTCAAAAAGGAGTTGAAGATTATAGAAGACTATTTAGCATCAACATCAAATTTAGGAACATATGTTTCTGTTCCTAATTATAATCCTAAAAAATCACTAAGCAAATTTCATTTGAGTTTATGGGCAAAGATATGAACCCTAAAGTCTAAATTTTTAGCACATACAACTTATATTTAGTGCCACTAGGGGTGTTACCATCCCATTATTGGCAGCAGGTAAGACATCCTAAGAATATGATACCCTTAACTCAAACTCAGAAAAGATGACTTCAGCAACAAAGATCCACTACCAAGATCAAAAAAATAAACTAGAATTCTTAGAGGGGCCAACTTCAAGAAATTCATCCTGTGTGAAACTCATTTTCTTTAAAGAAAGTTTTACGAATCCTAACAATAAAAAGGGAAAGGTAGAAGTCATCTAATATGGGGGCTAATTTCTACTATATAGATCTCACAAGCAAATACACCTATTAATCTATAGTATAGTGTTAGTGAATATTACATGTCGTTTACACGATGACCACAAATACAGGTAATAAACTATTTTCTATTATCTAACCAAAAAATAGGATAATTGTTTAACTAAAACTAAACTAAATTTAAAAATTAGTAAACTAAAACACAAGTAATATTAAGATTAATTAGTATTAAATAACTAGTAGCTAGATAATGAATTCTTGTAGATTTCTTAAGTATTAACCCTTCATTATATAATTCAATTATTCATCATTGGACTGTGAAAATTCCTATCTTATGTTAATGTTTTTATCAAGATTATTAGTAATTAATCCTCTATTGATTAACTAAAACTCTTTGTAGTTAAAAACTCTAAGATTGTATTACTCGATTTGTGAATTTTATTATTAGATTTAAGCCTAATCTAGAGGATTTATGTCAACCTATCTCTAGATTTACATTTAACTCCTTTTAATCATAATAGATTTATTCGTACAAAAGGATTTCTCGATCTCAATCATATGAAATCAAACATCAACATCCTAGAAATATTAATTCAAGAATAAAAATTGAATAGCAATGAATAAATCAAATCAAATTGCATTAAATAAAAGATCAAATCACAATATCCATCTTAACTAAGGTTTATCGTACCTAGTCATTAAATAAACTTAGTTTATAAACATAGAAAACCAAAAAACATCAAAAGTTCATAAGAAGAGTTAAAAAGAAAAGAATCCATAAGATATATATCCCTTTTTCTCTAATGTAATCCCCTTGAAACTTTATTGGAAAGTTGTTCTCTATTGGATCTCTGAAGTAATCTTTGTGTTTTCTATCATCCTAGGTTTAGAATTGTGTCTCAAATTCTAACTTTTCCTTTAACTATGATTCTAACCTCTCCTCTCTTGTCTCCTCTTCATAATTTCCTTTTATAGTGTAAAATCAAACTGTGTGACTGACTGTGTATCTTAAAAATATTTCAAAAGATTATAAATTCACACAGTTCTAGGACCTTAAATGGGCATGAGATACACCTGTGTTTATGACTTACACGAGCAAGTATCTTTACAAATGTCTTTAAAGCTTTACATGCTAGTGTGTTTATTCACACTAGCATGTACTCTTCAAAATAGTGTGTATCTACAAAATATATCCAATTCTTTTATTTTATACCTAGGTTTCCTCCAACTTTCTCTCTTTTTGATCTATGAAGGCAATTGATACCTGAAAACATACTACAAATAAAATAAGTATCAAAAACCACATAAAAACTCTCAAATAACAAGCAAAACACACTAAATATGGGTTTAAAAACATAATCCATTAAATATTTTACCAAACATCCCCACACTTAAGATTTTTACTTGTCCTTAAGCAAATCATAATCCAAATAGTTAAACTTAAAAACATCCATCCCTTATTAATCACATCTTGTCCATCCACACTATAAATTATCATATTATATCTGTTAAGTCAAAATGACTTCACGTCTAACAATTTTGATGACATTCAAATAATAATAATATTAGAAATTGTTGAACCGTTTTGATCAGAAAGAAAGTGAGACGGAAGTGGAAGCAAAAGTGAGACGAAAGAAAGTAAGATGAAGTGGAAACGAAAGTAAGACGAAGCAAAAGCAGAAGTAAGACGAAAGAAAGTGAGATAGAAGCAGAAGCAAAAGTTAGACGAAAGAAAGTGAGACGGAAGTGGAATCAAAAGTCAGACGAAAGAAAGTAAGACAAAGCGGAAGCAAAAGTGAGACGGAAGAAAGTAAGACGAAGTAGAAACAAAAGTAAGACGAAAGAAAGTAAGACGAAGTGGAAACAAAAGTAAGATGAAGCGGAAGTGAAACTAAGACGGAAGAAAAACTAAGACAAAGAACCGATACTACGTCGAACGGTTAACTAGTTTGAGTTAGTTACAGAACTCAACTAAATAATTGTTTCTACAAGAATCAAGAA
>JAOQMP010049886.1:0-11021 GCA_027563575.1 Erythroxylum pedicellare | reverse complement strand
TCTTTTTAATTAGAGAATTGATAAGAAAAGCTTTTAAGATTGAATTTATTATTAGAGAACTTATAGGAATAGTTGTTTACATTAATTAAGGTTTTATTGTATGTGAAAGCACAAATGATATCCAATTTTTATAAATGAAGTTTTATCACACCGAAAATAAGTACAAGAACAAAAAAAATATTTACAAAAAAAACAATGGATATCAAACACTATGTATTTTGTCAAACACATGGTATGCATAAACCTCTTGATCCCTAATTCAAGACAAGTTCCTAATCTTTTTCCATCATTCTCCAACAAATGCACTGCCTATCATTAACAATCATTAACTAACAATCAAAACCAAATACAAACTCCATATGAACCAAAAATATCAACCACGGATTGTTAATCATCAGAGAAAGGAGAGGAAGGAGAACAGGACAATACCTTCAGTTAAGCCCGCTAGAGAAGATGACGTCGGAGATGCAGGAGCTCCACAGCCATAACACAGCTCCAAACCATGGCAATGGAAGCAGACGGAGGAGTCAGATCAATGGAGGATTTTCACGAAACAACATCATTTTGGTGAAGTTATAAATGTTAAACAAGCAACCAGTAAACGACACCATTTAGTTGTTAAACCAAAAGACATCGTTGTGGTTATGTTTCAACGTTACAAAATAACGAAAACGACGTTGTTTTGGTTAAGTTATAAACATGAAACCATCAATTGGTAAATGACGTTGTTTGGTTTTAATCCAAACGACGTCATTTTGGTTAAGGTTTACACGTTTAAACCTTCATTGCAAAACGACATCTTTTAGTTTAATCCCAAACAATGTTGTTTTGTTCAAGAATCGAAGAGGTTCTTAAGTTAACCAAAACGACGTCATTTCGAGAAAACCAAACGACATCGTTTTCATAGAGTTAAAAGTTGACGAATGACAACGACATTTAGTGACGAAATTTAGCGACAAAAATTCATACCGCTGCTAAAGTAAAATTTTCAAATGACATTACCAACACATATACTATTTTCGTCAGTAATTACCAATGGTTTATTTTCGGTTGGTAAAATTTCATCGCTATTTTGTTTTTTTGGTAGTGATGCTAACCTAATTTGTTATGAATTATTAGATTGTTAGTTTTAGACTATCATAGGGTTAATTACTCTCTCTCGAGTTATAACCATTAATCATAAATCATAAATCCTAATTAGATTATGGAAGATGCAATCTCTCAATTTACAACCTATCCAAAACCTTAATTAGTTCTGAATGTCTCTAATAAACTATTGAAAGCCTATGCAAGATGTCTCGTTGCACAATTTCTCAATCTGATTCAATTCTTGTTCTATTAAATCACCTAACTCTCGTTAGTCCAATTTGATCATTTTTCATTCAATTTGCCCTCTCAGTTTATAACTAAATTATGCAATCATAGAATTAAACCACAACAATTCCAATAAACACATAAACAATGAGATTTCATTAATTTAAGAATAAAATTCTGAAGGTGACTTTAGAACATCCTCAACATTCTAGATCCTATCATCAACTATTCAATCCAATTCTATATGGTGATAAAACTTAAAATAAACAGGAAATACAATCTAAATGGACGATAGGAGGCAGCGACATCAAGAAACCTCTTGATTGTGGAAGTACATCGAGTTAGCTTCTTCTCCCCTTCTTTCTTCCTTCTTCTCTTCCTCTATTCCTCGATGAATTCTCTCTAGGGTTTCTTAAGGTGACCGTTGCAAAAGTCCCTCTGCCTCTTTTTCTTGTTCTTTAAATATCTTTTTATGTTCTAAGTAGCCTTAGGATTTTTTGGAGATCCAAAAGGTCTAAAAAATCCCTCAAAACTTGATGTTTTTGAATATTTGCGTGCCTACCCAATGCAAGCCACGATCGTAGGCCATTCCTTACGCTTCTTTCACGATCGTGGCATTCAGGCCATGATCGTAGGCTAACTCTAGTGATTTTATCACAATTATGGCCATTATTTAGGAATGAATGTCTCTAAAATTTCTTCGTTCATCGATGTTGACCCTGAAACTAGTAAACACATCAAGGTACCTAAAAAATATAATAATTAAGTTCAAAGACTTGTACTAACCCATAAAACACTTAAAAGACAATTAGAAATGAAACAATAATTATATCACTACTTTCACTAGCAAACAAGCATCCTTTTAGCTAATACTTTTTTGAACTGATACTTCAGTTAACTTCTACTACTTAGATAATGATGTTTGACTAGTTATTTTTCGATAAAAATTTTGAAGTCATATTATGCAATTGTTACTTGCTCAATGTGGTATATATGATTAGTAGTTTGTATTGCATTAGGTTATTAGCAAATCAAAGAAAGGAGCTCCAAATGCTGCTCCTTTCATAGCTTCCTTCTTTATGTCCATATATAGCATTTGGAAAGAACAAAATAGTCATAGATTTACTAACACAAAGGAATAGAAATATCAATTAACTGATAGAATTATCAACTTCACAGAAACGGGAATTTTTGCCAAAGATGCATATAGGTATCTTCCTATGGATATGAAGAGTAGATGGTAACTTTACTTTTCTAATGCTTTTCTATTCGACCTTGTCTTCTTTCTGCGTTCTCTTTTAGATCCTTTGTAATATAGAGTACTTTCATTTTTTCCTCTGAACTTATTAAAATGATGCAATAGTTTCATCTATAGTAATGCATCAATCATTTATACAAAAAAAAAAACATTTCTCATTACTCTATGCATCACCAATAATTAGTAATTTATGCATCATCATCAATTAGTAGCTTTTCAATAATTCTAGAGAAGAAAAGTAATTTTATGAGTATTTTGTGTTGGAAATAAACTCGATTGTTATAATTTTGCAACAACTTCAAAGGTGTACTTAACAATAAAATATTAATTAATTCAGGTGATTTAAGATTGTTCTTAAAGCTTTATTTTTATAAATTTATATGAATCTAACCTTGGTTCATTTAAAGATAGATCAGACAGTTTTTTAGTTATATAAATTTTGTTATATCATTGAAAATATGTCCCTCTTTACATTATAGTATTAATTGGATTTAAGTTAGTTAGTCTAGAATTCTCCATTGATATTATAAATAGCCATATAATGTTTTATTTTATATAATAAGAGAGGAAAGAGTAAAATATTTACAGTATCTTATTTTTTCCAACAAAGTGGTATTAAAGCTAACTATGATAATAAAAGGAGCCTCTATGTCTTTCTATTATATATTACTTAAAACACTACTTTAAACATTAGGCACTTACGATGAAGGCCATTATTGATTAGCAAGGCATATGGGAAGTAGTCAACAATAGCTAAGTGGAGCATCAAAATGAGAAAATCTTGACTCAAGCCAAAAAAGAAGTCTTGGAGAAAAAAAAAAGGAAGAAAGACTTTAATGCACTTATTATCATACATATAGGTTTAAATAAATTTTTTTTAAAAAATAGCAAATGAAAACATATCAAAGAAGGCATTGGAAACTTTCCAAATTTTAATGATGGGAGATGACAAGGTGAAAAAGGTTTGACTTCAAACTCTAAGGGTTGAGTTTGAGACACTCTTAATGAAAAAGGATGAATTTATTTTAGAGAACTTTAGAAGAGTCCTAAAACTAATGAATCAAATAAAGAGGCTTGGTGAAAATGTACATGATGTTCAAGTTGTGGAGAAGGTCCTATAATTATATGGTTATGACTATTAAAGAATGTAAATATGTGAGCAATATGTCCATAGATGAGCCAAATTAATATTTTCTAGCTTTTGAAGAAAGGATGGATTGCAACAAGAAGGATGTACTAGTAGAGTAAACCTTACTGAAAAAGTTATTATTAGAGTCCAAAAATAATTATATAGAGCAAAGTACAAAATATATATATATATATATATATATGAGAGTAGATGTGGTCACCAATAAGGTCATGGACATGTATGGAGACAAAGGAAAGGAAGAGGTAAAAAAGAATCTTTTAGTGAAAATCAACCTTAATATTTTCATCATAGTTAAGGAACATGAAGAGGTAGAGGAAAAGGCAATTTTGGCAGAAATTATAAAAGAAAAAAAATGAGAAAGCCTATGTTGAATGTTATTCATATGGCAAGCATAAAAATGAAAGAGCCTAAGTTGAATGCTGTACATGTGGCAAGCATAGCCATTATTCTTGGTAGTGTTTTTGAATATGGAAGATGAAATAAAGTTTATAGAATCCAATATAGATGCAACATAGGAAACTTTACTACTTACGATATAAAAGGAACTAAAAGGCGAAGAGAGCACAAAATACCTTGATAATGTAGCTAGCAATAGTAGAATAGGTGGTAAAAGAAACTTTATTGAGAATAGATAGTGAATTGTTATGGACTATACCTTTTGGTGATAATAAAATAGTGGAGATCAAAGGAAAGATCCAATTTTTGTTTAAAACAAAATTAGGTGGCAATATGCTTCTCTCTAATGTTTATACCAAAACTAAAGAATAATATTTTAAGCATTAAATTTAGACAATGGTTATCAAACTCATATGGAGGGTCATACTTTTTGGCTTTGAGATAGTGATGCTAATCATATTATTAAAGCGATTATAATTAGAAACATGATGATTTTGTTGAATTCACAAACTATGGAAAACCATGTGATTAGTGACTAATGTCAATGATTTTTCATAGATATACAATATATACATTTGAATTTAAATGCACTAAAAGTTTTGAGAGAGAAGAAGATGGCAAGAGACATTTAAAGAATACATCATTATGAAAGAAATTTGTGAGGTATGCTTGATTAAAAACAATTAAAGGAAAAGCTTTCTAAATCAATCAATTTCAAGAACTACTAAGCCACTTCACTCTAACATTACCATAGAGATGTTTATGGTCCCATCAATCCTCTTTCATTAGGCAAAAGTTCTTACCTTATTACCTTATTGACAACTATAATAAAAAGAAATAGATGAAATTTTTATGCAAATGTGAAGCTTTTGATGCATTTAAAAAGTTAAACACTTTGAATGAGACAAAAAGTCACTTTAAGATTAAAGCTTTAAAAGACCATATATATGGAGAATTTATTTCTAATGAATTCAGTAGCTTTTATGAGCTACATAGGATTTGTCATCCTCTTACAACTTTGAATCTCCCAAAAAAATAGTTAAAAGAAAGAATTGAAAAATCCTAAATATAGTGAGAAATATGTTAGAAAGCAAGATCATACCTAAAGGGTTTTAGGCTGAAGCAACTGCATGTGAATTTCATCTTTCAAATTGTAGCTCTACAAAGAGCTTAAAAGATGTCATTCCACAAGAAGCATTGAGGGGAGTGAAGCCTTTTAGCATCACATTTGAAACTATTTAACTCTATTATATATGTTCATATTCCAAAAAAAAAAGTTTAAAAATTAATGATCAAAGTAGAAAGCATAGAACAAAGTGAAGCCTTATAGGAAGCATTTGGCTCTATCACGTATGTTCATGTTTCGGAGTAAGAAAGGCCCAAACTTGAAATAAAAAGTTTATTTTTGTTTGATATAACAAGAACTTAAAAAGATGAAAGTTGTTCAATCTAAGCAATGGGAAGCTTGTTATTAGTAGAGATACTGAATTTGATGAAGAAGCATCTTACGATTAGAGGTCCAAATAGAGGGATCTTACAATGACTTTCCATATTTTGAAGATAAAGAAAAAAAAAGGAGGTTGTTTAAGAAGTTGGAAATGAATTTTCTCCATCAATCTTACTAACCCATCATCTTAACTGTCATCATCCACATCTTTACTAACAAGCATGAGATCATACGGATATCAAAGACTTTAAAATTTTTATAAATAATAACAACTTGTTTTTTCTACTCCAATATATTAAGCCTTTAAATTTTAAAGATAATAGCAACAACAAGAAGTGGATTCATGCAATGAATCAAGCATGAATCAAGAAATGCAAGTCATCAAAAGGAATGATATAAAATAACTTATTTCTCTTCTGAGAAGTCATCATGCTATCAAAGTCAAATGAGTGTACAAAATAAAGAAAAATATCAAAAATGAAGCAGAGAGATGCAAGGTAAGGCCTATTGTCAAAGGATACAAGCAAAACTAAGGTACTAACTATGAAGAGTTATTCACTCATTTTGTTGACCTGGAGACAATTTGTTTATTAATATGTCTTGTTACCTAAAATCATTGGAGAATTCATCAATTACATATCAAGTCTAATTTTCTCAATGGTTATTTAGAGGAAGAAGTGCACATTGAAAGGTAAGAAGATAAAGTGTTAAAGTTAAAGAAGGCATCATATGGACTTAAGTAAATGTCAAGAAGGGAATGGTTTCCTTAGATGCTTTTGTGAATACGCTATTTATGTTAGAATTGATTAAGGTAATATGTTGTTTGTTTGTATCTATGTGGATGATCTTATCTTTACATGCAATAATCTAAAGATGTTTGAATAGCTCAAAGATTCCATAAGCAAGATTTTGACATGAGTGATATGGGATTGATGTCTTACTACTTGGAAATCGAGGTGAAGCAAATGGAGAATGAAATTTTTATCACTCAAGAAGGTTATGCAACATAGGTGCTCAAGAAATTCAAGATTTTGGATAGTAAGATGATTAGCACTTCTATATAGTATAGAATAAAGTTATCCAAATTTGATGGATATTAGAGTGTGGATCTGACTTTGTTTAGAATTCTTGTAAAAAGCTTAAGGTACTTGACCTGTACAAGACAAGATAACCTATTTCCAGTTAGATTTGTTAGTTGGCTTATGGAGACACCATCTGAAGTTCACTTGAAGACAAGTAAGAGGATTCTTCAACATCCCAAAGATACAATTGGCTATGGCATGTTTTACTCATCTTTCAAAAACTTTAATTTAATAAGCTTTTATGATAGTGATTTTGTCAAAGATCTTGATGATAGAAAAATTACTTATGGGTTTTTCTTTAGGAAATGATGCAATATTTTGGTATTTAAGGAATCAACCTATTGTCACACACTCTCATGGGAATTAGACTGTTGTAGATACTTTCTATACGTATCATGCTATTTGGTTGAGAACAACATTTGGTTGAGAAGGTTGTTGAAAGAGCTTCATTTTGAGTAAATTGCCATAAATATCATAATTGATGATAAACCCACTTAAGCCTTACCAAAGAATTCAAGAGTACGTATACTACACAAAGTTTTATTTTATTCAGGAATGCATTACTAAGAAGGATATTAAATTGGAGTTGTGAAATCCTTGATCAAATTGCTGACATTTTTAATAAACCTGAATGAGGGTTTTCAAAATATAAAAGAATAATACTTAGAGTTATACAAAAATCAAGTTTACTGAGGGTGATGGAAACAAACTTGTGTTCTAGTTCTGTTGCAACCTTGAACGAGTAGTTAAATAGTCAGTATTAATCAATTCATGTGATTTAAGATCTGCTTTAGAGCATTATGTGTCTAGATACAATGAACCAAACTTTGAGTCGTTGAATTAAAAAAATTATGAAATTTTCAGTGATATAATTCTTATTATGCTATTCAAAGTATTTCTCTCTTTGTATTCTAGCATTTAGTTTTAAGTAACCTAATATAAAATTCTCCATTAACTATATAAAAACCGTGTAATATTTGATTTTATATAAGAAGAGATAAAAGAATAAAAATTTTATTTTAATAATGTCCTTGTTTATTATCTTACTTTTTCTAACATTTTGTTATGACCAGTATTTATAAGCAAAAAGACAATTAAAAATGAAACAATAATTATATCAATACTGCCACTAGCAAACAAGCACCCTTTTAACTAATAGTTTTTCGAACTGATACGCCAGTGAACTTCCGCTACTTAAGATACCGATGTTTGACCAGTTATTTTCCGATAAAAAATTTGGTAACGATTAAAATAAAACATAATTATGGGCTTTTGACATTGATATCACATTTAAAATTTATATGCGAAAATATAATTAAAAATTTTAATTATTAAGCATAATTAAGGGTCTTTGACATCTTATTGATATGACTTTTAAAATTTTATCATTTTTTCGTTTATTTGCTATATAATAAACATATTTTAACATTTTTCAAGAGACTATTAAGGTACGAATTTGGCAGTTCACATGACCTCTCAGTATAAGGATTGAGAGGAGAGAGCACACAGAAAGATCTTTGCCCTGTTGCTGCGTTTAACCAATTGTAAACCAAGCATATGCTACAGAAGAGAAGGATTGAATAACAATGTATAGCTCTCAGAAATTAAAAAGTTTATTAAACACTCCATTGGAATACAAATTGTGAACAGCAGATTGATTAACATACGAGCGTATTAAGGAGGAATTAACGACGTAAACGTCTCGAAAAGGCTACCTTCAAGGTAGCTTACACAACAAATAAAACATTTGATTATTTGGAGGATCTGCTGGCAACTTAGGCGGATGCAAAGGAAAGGTTAGAGGCTTGAAATTTTCCGATTCTTAGAAGCAAATGCCAGAAACTCAGGATCCTTTTCCAGTGCAGACATTCTCTTCTCGTCCAGGGTGATCCATGCCTCAATCCCTTTACCATCATTTGTTTCTACGAAAATAATGAGATTTCTAAACGCAGGTCCAGCCTTCCCAACGTTAGCAAACCAAATAGGCTTTCCCCATCCGAAGTTGACCTGTTGAAAACCAACATGAAGCCAACTGGTAAATGCAAATATATCAGGTTTCTCCAAGTCAAAAAGCTGCTCCAGCTGGTCACACAGATCACTAATGGCTTCAGAACCACCATCACCTTGCAGAGTATGTGTGAATTCAGAGTTATAGAGATCAATGGCTTCATGCAAAAGTTCTACCAATTCAGGCAATTTGTTCGTGTCACTAGGGTCCGCCATAACAGTTGCCCACCAAAAGGCATTCCCCATAGAAGCACTAGACATGAGTGGCTTTGTGCGCGTCCTAAGATTCAGTGCCTGGACCATAATGGATGTTTTTGGTATCTCTGATGCTGCTTTCGTTGCATTCATGCAGCATTTCCAAATAAAACAGGACAATACCTCAACAGTGGTTGGCCTGGCCTCAGGCTTGGCTTTGGCTTCGTCCTTGAGCATAGATATTGTCTTAACATCAAATACAAACCTCCTAGTGATGTAGTTGGCTTCTGTGAACCACAAGTTTTCCATTAAAGATACATGGTTTTGCGGAATATGGTTTCTTGGAGGAAAGAATAGTGATGCCTCGTTGAAATTAGGGTGAATCACGTTGCCAAGTTCACCTCGGGACAAAGCCGCCCAAGTAGTGAGAAAACCCCTCCAAGTCTCTCTATCAATCAGCTTATGTGAGGCACTCATACCTAATGCTATTCCACCGCAAGTGAAAATGTTCAATTGAAGAGCTAAAACAGGTGATTCTATTAGTTCTTTGGTGTAGGGTTGGCGCGGAAGCAAATGGTTGAGTGATTCAATTTCATGATGTTTGATGAAATCAGTTAGACGACAGTTGACTCGGGCCTCCATAAAAGGCACGCCTTCTCTAAAACTATGGAAGAACATGTTGTCAGTTGTCCTTCCAGAGAATGGATAGTAAATACTTAGGCTCTCTGAGAGAGACTTCTTTAGGCGGTCTGGGATTTGGATAGTGTTAGTGGAGGACATGACCTGGGTCATGGAATAGAAAAAGATAAACGGTGAATAAGTGGTGGGAGTGAGCTGATCAAAATAAGAGATTTTGTGTGGTTTCTCGTGTTCATCAGCTGCAAGTGAAGAAGGCCTTATGAGTTGCCTCGACAATATACGTATTTCCATTATCAAAAGGCTTGGCTGTTACTTCAACTATTCTCATATTATATAGAAATTTCAAGTGGGGTATACAAATGAAAATATACGTTAGATATACCGACGTATTGGCTAAAATTTTACACAATATTAAAATTATTAGAGATAACTTTAATAATCCAATCGGTCAAATAGTTAGTGCATAGGGTTCTTTAGTATGTAAAAGTTTGGAGAGAATCATAATATACATAACCTTATCTTTATACTTTTATAAATAGGTTATTTTTATAACTTAAACCTTTATTTTGTAGTCACAAAGAACTAACTGTAGCTGTTACTCCAAATTTCACCTTCTTAGTACTCCTGTGGTATTTCTCTATAATTTCTTGTGCCAATTCTTAAATCTTTGTGATTGCAAACTGAGTTTTCTCATATCCGTACACAGGGACCTCAATGGACTCGAAAGAAAAAAGATACGTACTGGCCCACTACTCTTTATCTAATGTACATATTTTGCTCCCTTATGTTGCTAATGTGCTTAATGGTTCAGTGGTTGGCAGAAAAGAAGAAGGAAGGCTGGGAGTTGCATTAAATACGACATGCAATTAAAGCTTTGAGATCTCGGCCTCAATTCCTCGCATGACATGGCCTCTGTCAACGCCTCCCCTTCCTATTAAAAACTCTTAATTACATTTTTCGTGTAAAATTGTAATAATTCACGACAATATTTACTGATTAAGTATTTGCTTAGAGGAGCTTATTTTTCAGTAGAGCTTTTGTTACTGAACATTTTTTTAGAATAACTTTTCTAAGAAGCCAGTTCCTATTTGGCTATCAATTAAAAAATAGTTTTTTAAAAAAGCTTCATACAGTAAATTGTTTAGTAATATAAAAACAAAATACACTTTTATTAATTTTAACTATACTTTATTTTGTAATAAAAATTATTTTGCATATAAATAATATTTAAAATATATTAAACAATATGTAAAGCACAATATTTATTAGGTTTATATTTGATTTGAAATAATTCAACTACTATTAGGTCTTTCATGAATGGAATGGATTTACATTTACTTTACAATTTTTTGACAGATTCACTTCTATCTTGTAGGAAATTATTTAAAGAGATCTCTCATTTTCTTGTAGGAAATAAAACTAATATCAAAAATAAATATTAAAATATATAAAAAAACTAAATAATATTATAATCCCAAAATAAATATTCAAGTTGAGTAAATAGTTAAATACATAATAAATTATGCATTTTAT
>JAOQMP010049866.1:0-11021 GCA_027563575.1 Erythroxylum pedicellare | reverse complement strand
GGATTGTTGAATGTTGAATGAAAATTTCTGGGTTATGTTTGTCTTCCTTGAATCTCACTGTTGTTTCTATGTTTGATATCCAAAGATGCGATCTTAGGAATCATATGATTTACTGAAGAGTGAAATATGGTTCGTACTATAGGAAGATGAACACCTTAGACTTAGAGGTAGAGATATCCTAAGCTAGGGTGAGAACTTGTGGTTGCTTGTTCTTCATGGATTTGGGTAGTAAGTTCACACATTGAGAGATAGTGTTCTTCTAGCTGGGTACTCTTGTATGCTTTGAAAAGAGATATGGGTAAAATTGTGCAACTGTTTTCATAGCCTAACATTCAATCAATTTCATATTGTATGAATAAATCTTTTGAATTGGTGAACCCCAATCCCTAATACTAAACCTTTGATTTACCCTTTTGCTATTTTCTTGTGTAGTACTTACAATTTACTGCTCACTCAACTCCAATCAAATTTTAGAATTTTCTGTCGATATCATGCATATAATTAGAATTAATTATGACTTGGGGATATTCAGTGTGTGGATACTCGAACGACTCTGTGCACTTATAGAAAATCATCGATCATTGAATTGTCTTGTTCCTGAGGACCTGTTCCTTGGGGGCCAAAATCTCCACTAGAATCTCCTTATAACTTAGATCTTCTCTCAACTGAACCTCAATGGTCTAAATGATTTGGAATGGATCCAATCTATATCTCCTCAACATGGAAATATGAAAGACATCATATATAGGAGACAATTCTTTTGGCAGTACCAACCTGTAGGCTAGTGGTCCAATCCTCTCAAGAATTTCATAGGGACCCATATATCTCGGGCTCGATTTTCCCTTCTTGCCAAATCTCATTACTCCATTCCAAGGAGATGTTTTAAGGAAAATTTTCTCACCAACTTCATACTGCATCTCCTTTCGGTGTGCATCGGTATAACTCTTTATTCTATCCTGAGCTGCCTTAAGTCATTGCTTAACTAAGTTGACCTTGTCCACTGTCATCTAAAGTAACTTTGGCTCTATCAGTTTCCTTTCTCCTTCCTCATCTTAACATATCGGAGTTCTACGTCTTCTTCCATATAGTGCTTCAGAAGGAGCCATCTAAATGCTCGAATAGTACGAATTATTGTAAGCAAATTTGACCAATGGTAAATGCTCGTCCCAAGCTCTTTTAAAATCCATCACACATGCCCTAAGCATTCCCTCAAGGGTCTGAATGGTCCTATCAAATTGACGATCTGCCTGGGGATGAAAAGCAATGCTAAAATTTAACTTAGTTCCCAGAGCATCTCGTAAGCTTCCCTAGAATCTTGAAGAAAACTAAGGATCTCTGTCAGAAACTATATAATCTAGAATCCCATGTAATCTTACTATCTCATTAATATACTTCTTTGTTAGCACATGCAAAGAATCAATCTATTTAATTGCCAGAAAATGGGCTGACTTTGTCAAATGATCAATAATAACCCATATGGCATCATGCTTCCTACTGGTCTTGGGCAAACCTATCAGAAAATCCATGGTTACTCTTTGCCATTTCCACTCAAGAATGGACAATGGCCTTAACTTTCTTGAAGGTTCCTGGTGTTCAGCCTTGACTTGCTGACACACTAGACACTTGCATATTCTGGTAGATCCCTTTTCATGCCTTTCCACCAGAAATGCTCTCTCAAATCCCTATACATCTTGGTGCTACCTGGGTGCATGGCATAAGGTGCATTGTGTAACTCATCCAATATCTTATCCTTCACCTCCTTGACATTCGGAATACAAAGTCTTCTTCCTACAACCATGAGTCCATCATCCCTCACTACTATTTCAAACTTCTTACCATTCTGAATTTCTTTTTGGAGCTTGGTCAATTCTGCATCCTATGCTTGTAACTCCCTAACCTTCTCTCTGAGTATTGGTCTCACTCTGAAAGTAGCAACAATACGCTCAGGTTCCTCCTATTTCAAACTTATTCTAAGTTTAGCCATCTCTTCCAATAAAGGCAGATAGACTGTCTAAATATGGGCTATTGATGATTTTCTACTCAAGGCATCAACCACTACATTTGTCTTTCTTGGATGATACTTAATCAACAAATCATAATCCTTAGTTAGCTCTAACCATCTTCTCTGTCTTAAATTTAGTTCTTTCTGACTTAAAAAATACTTGAGACTTTTGTGATCTATAAAAATCTTCGTCTGAACCCCATACAAATAATGTCATCAAATCTTCAAGGAAAAAATCAATGCTGCCAATTCCAAATCATGGGTCGAATAATTCAACTCATAAGGCTTTAATTGGTGCGAAGCATAAGCTATCACCCTATCTCCCTGCATCAACACACAACCCAAACCCTTTCTTGAAGCATCGCTATACACTGTATAACCCTCATCTCCAGTAGGTAAAATCAAAACTGGAGCACTTATTAATTTGCGTTTGTGCTCCTCAAAGCTTTTCTGACATTCCTCAGTCTAGATAAATTTTGTGATTCTTCCTCAATAACTTAGTCATCAGTGCAACTATCATAGAAAGTCCCTCAACAAATCTCCTATAATATCCTGTCAGACCTAGAAAACTCCTCACTTCTGCCATTGTCTTTGGTGCATACCAATTCACCACAGCTTCAACCTTGCTCAGATCAACATGTACCCCATCCTTCAAAATTACATGTCCAAGGAATACTACCTTATAAAGTCAAAACTCATACTTGCTGAACTTAGCATAAAGCTCCTTCTCCCATAGTGTTTGCAATACTATTCTGAGATGCTCCTCATGTTCCTCTTCACTCTTGGAATACACCAAAATGTCATCTATAAACACGACGACGAATTGATCCAGATACTCCCTGAAGACCCTATTTATAAGATCCATAGAAGCAGCTGGAGTATTGGTTGATCCAGAAGGCATGACTAAAAACTCATAATGTCCTTACCGTGTCCTGAAAGTTGTCTTGTTTACATTAGACTCCTTGATTATGAGCTCATGGTAACCTGTCCTGAGATCAATCTTTGAAAATACCTTTTCTCCCTATAGCTGGTCAAATAGATCATCTATTTGGGGCAGAGGTTACTTGTTTTTAATGGTCACCTTATTGAGTCTCTAGTAATCAATACCCATCTGTCATGTTCCATCCTTCTTCTTAACAAAATAGAACAGGTGCTCCCTAAGGTGACAAATACAGTCTTATATACCACTTCTCCAATAGTTCCTCCAACTGTTCTTTAAGCTCCTTCAATTCAGGTGGTATGGAAATGGGGGTGGTTCCAGGAATCAAGTCGATGGCAAACTCGATTTCCCTCACCCGTGGCAAACCAGGTAAATCCTTTGGGAACACATCAAGAAATTCCCTTACAACCATAAAATCTTCTAACCTCCCTTCACTTACTTCAGTATCCACAACATACGCCAAAAAGGCTTCACACTCCTTTCCCATCATCCTGTCAGCTAGCAAAGCTGAAATAATTCTTGGTGATGGTGTTTTCCTGTCCCTTCTAAAAATCATCTTCTCACCATTGCCCAGATCAAATTCCACCTCCTTAAAGCCACAATCCAACTTCACATGATATTTCTCCATAACATCCATTCCAAGTATAACATCTCAGCCTTTTAGGTTTAGAGGTAGTAAATCCACTACTAGTCTAACACCATCAATAAAGAGCTCACAACCCTTATACACTTGTTGATTACCACATTCCTCTCTAGAGGTGTACTAATAAGTAAAGGACTATCCAAAGGCACTGAATTCACACCATGTAAAATCATATTTACAAAAATAAATGAATGCATGGAGTCAGAATCAATTAAGAGATATACTTCATAATTAAGTAACTGAGCCATACCCGTGACAATTTCAGGTACAACTGTAGTTTCCTCCCTTGTTATGGCAAACACTCTTGCCTGTGCCTAACCTTTTGGCCTTCCTGGAGGAATAGCCTTTGTTGCAGCTCCAGAATTGCCCACTTCAGTGACTGGCTGGGTTCCCACTATTTGAACTCTCTTTGGGACTTGTAACTGCGACCCCTCTTGCCTTGTTAGTTGGGGATAGTCCCTCATCATATGTCCCTTCTCTCCACATCGAAAGTATGCTCCTAGTAACTTGAAGCACTCTCCCCTGTGCACTTCCCACAATGCTCATATTGGGGGTTTATGTTCCTGCTCCTCTCCACCGTGCTATTGCCTCCTGCTGTTAAGGCTTGTACTGACACTGCCTTTGCTTGCTTGTTCTTAATAGAGGCATTACTCCCCACCTCACTCTGTGTGCGGGAGCTCTTCATACCCTTCTCATGTATTGGAGCACTCACCCCCTTCCTGGACAACCACTCCCGGATCTTCCTCTTCCTACTTGCTTCATACTTGATATTCTCCAACTTCTCAGCCTAGAGTGTGGCATCTACCAACTGCTGGTAGTCACAGAAACTGTGGATCAAGACTTTCTCCTTGATCTCCAACTGGAGACCTCCCTTAAACTTATGACATTTATCTTCCTCATTCTCCATGATGTCGGCCACATATCGAGAAAGTTGAGTGAACTTCAGCTCATACTCACTCACACTCATATCTGTCCTTCTCTTTTACATAAACCTTGGAGAGGTACTTCTTCCTGAACACTTCCACAAAATCTCTCCATGATAACACCGTAGGCATAACCTGACTGTGGGGTACTGATTCCCACCAATGAAGTGCATCCTCTTGCAGCAAGCTAACTGCATAATCCAGCTTCTCTTCATCAGAGAACTTTATTTGAAGTAGTACTCTCTCGGTCCTCTCAGCTATGCTTCTTTCTCTTCTAGATTTGTAGTACCATTAAAGTCTATAGCTTTATACTTGCAGAGCTTATCATACTGCCCTCCCCCCTCCACTGGAGTTGGAACCGGCACTTGTGACCTTTGGCCTATGGCATAAATGAAAGCCTGGGCAAATGATTGAAAGAACCATGGATCCATGGTAGGCATTGGAGGAGGAGGTGGTGGCACTTCATGCTACGCACTAAGGGCCTCAGAATTAGGAGCAGAGTGTGTCCCCGCATCTTGCGGGACATAGGATTCATTTGTGCTCCCTTGACGAGAGCAAGATCGAGTCATAGCTCCTCGAGTTCTCTTTCGAGGTGACATAATCACTCCTTCAATTTAAAACCATTGAAAATCTTTAGTTCATGCAAAATAATTTTCAAATCATGTATAACAATTTAAATCATATAAAACATTTTCAAATCGTGTGAAACAATTCAAAACAATGCAAATTATTCATCTAAAACAGCGCACATTTATTTCATATCTTAAACTACCCATTCCGTGCCTAAACTACTCCTAGACCTAGCCCTACACTTGGACCTAAACCTAGTCCCTCTGATTCTATAAGTGTTTTATGCCCCGCCCTCGCAAAACACGTGCCCGATGTCCTAAGTGACATTTGGACACACATCCCACAAGGGTGGCGTTCTCACACCAGTTAGTCACCAAAATCAAACTCCTTCCTTCAACTTTAGAATAGATTTTAGAAATCTTAAGATCAGAATTTCAAAATTTCTTATTCAAAACAATTGTATCTTAATCCATCTAGTTTATTTTTAATCAATAATGACCTCATTCGGAGATCTATAGATCAAGATACCATCAAAATACCGAAGTATGTTTAGTATAATATCCAATTCTTACTCTTCAGACATGTTTTGGTACAAAAGGCATAGCGTTCTATAGAGGTGTCATATTAAGGTTATTTTAGACAGTTTCGAAGAGGACTTCTCTATTTACAACTTCCATGAAGACCTCAAAGAGTGATTTTCCCTCTAAAAGGGGTTAAAATCCCAAATTAAAAACCCCTCAGGAAAAAGTGTTCGTCGTAGTGAATTTTGAAGCTGAAGAACAAAACCTTTCAGGAAAATTTCCACGCGTCCATCTCTTAGGTTCACTGTGGCAAAAATCCCTTTTAGAAAAGTTCAACTTGGCATACTTTTTTGGGTTCACCGTAGCGAACTATGAAAACTAGACAGAAAACCTGTCAAGGAGAGTTCTATAGACTACCAACACCTATTATCATGTAACGACCATAACTTTCTCATCCAAAGTCCAAATCTTACATACTATATACCGTTGGCAATATAAGAGGATAATCTACAACTTATGTGAAGACAACTTTATCTAATTCTTCCTATATCAAGACTATTTTTCCCTATGAATTCAAAACACACTTTTTACCCCTATGAAAAACTTGAAAAATGCAATATCCAAACTTTGAGAAATCATGAGCAAAAGACAATCATTTTTCATTAACATCATAAGATGAAAGTTTTACAAAGCTTTAATGGGCATTTCAAGCCTCATTACATTATAATCCAAAATAACATATTTTGCAAAAAGTAGAATTTCTCGAAATGCAACTAAAGCCTTGTTTTACAAAAACTAACTTCAAAAGCAAAATAAGCCTAGTCGGAGTGAAGCCTTAACTCTTGACTACTCGATCTCTTGCTCCTCACCTGAAGATGGGACAGAATGGGAGGGGGTGAGCTTAAAGCTCATGGGTAACAATTTTATAACTAATAACAAGCAAAACCATTTTAAAAATTCGCATGGAATCATCAATCACATACTTTCCAAATTCTCATTTATCAAGCAATTTGTAAACAATGTGATTCATGCAATCAACAAATTTTTCAACATAGAGCACATCAAAATGGTTTGGGTGGATCCAAAATAGAATGTAATACACATTTCCACATAGTGGTCTTGTGTAGTTATGAATAGAATGTACTATTGCAATTCCACTTAATGGTTTTACATAGCTATGAACTTGTGGGAGTCCGTAAAGGGGCTTCATGCCACTAGCGGGCAAGCGGGAGAAGCCTTTTGTCAAAGTGCACTTAACTTAACTTAAGGGACCACCACAAACCTAAATAACATGAATTTCATAAGTTGCAAACTTGTTACCTAAAAAGGAACATTATTTCAAAAATTGTTTTCATATATATAAGATCCTTTTATAAATAATTCCCATGTTCATGTCACAATTCATCAACACAATATGCTCATACCAAACATATAACACTTTCTCAAAGAATTCAAAGAGTTATAATGTACATTCATAAAATGGTTGAAATCATTTATTTCCATCATTGAAAGAAAACATTAATGGCCTATTACTTAATTATAAAACTGTAACCTACGTTGAAATCCTTGCTTATGAAATTGGCTTAAGGATGTATTTCCTCTTGCTCTCATTGCCTCTCTTGATCCCCTTCTTGATTTCCTTTAACAATAACAAAATCCCAATTTCAATAGGAATTCTAATTTGAAAACCCTAAGAAAATACATTCACTAAAATGATTTTAAAGTACTTAACCCATACATTTTCCAAGCTTCATGAACCAAAACCCTTTCCATAAATCCAAACCTTTGGGACAATTTTCCATTATCATTTTGATCTAGTAAATGACAAAATTTGATAATACTTTCTTCTATAAAAATGTTCCCCATTGTATTAAGTTTCTAATGACACCAAAATCATTCAATTTGTTTTAGTACTCTAAAAGTTTTACTCCAAACACTTTCGGATGTTCTTATAGTAAAACAACATTCTATGTTCAACTTCCATTCAGAAATTAAAATCCTTAGAGACTGAATTAGAACTCCATTTCATCATAAAAGTTGTATCCCTATATATCTAGTTTACATCAAATAAAAAATCATTCCATTTAGATAACTACAAAAAATTTATGTCTAAAATACCAAAGCATTTTCTGTGCTGGAACTGCCGCTACAAAACCCAGAAGTTCGCCGCAACGAACTTGTCTAGAAACCCACCCCAAGAACACGTTTTGCTACATTTTCCATCCTTCCACTTCCCACCTTTCACCTATAACCCATCTTAACCCTAAAACATCTCTTCTACTTCATTTTCAACTTCATTTCAACCCCATAACATTTACAAATACATCAAAATCTATCTTTGATCATTAACCCTAAAAGAAAACAGCTGCCTACCTCATTAATCAACAACTTTCTACCCATATTCAACTTCATTTTGGTTTCATTTATCCAAACCCATGAAATCTAAAGCATAACTAGTTGAAGCTTCAAAATCTTCAAACTCTTCAACATCTCCAAAAACCCTAGCTTTTCTCTTCTCTTCCTCTCCTGCCATGACACTCTTTTTCTTTCCCTCTTCTCACAGACAATTTGTCTTCTTCTACACTCTTATGAATCACAAAATGACCCTTTTACCCTCCAATATAAGCCTTATGTCTTTTAACCTTAAGTGACTTGCTAATTTTTCCCTTGCTACATTCTTACAACATTAATACTTTAATTCTATCAATCCATGTAATAAATCCTCCTAACTTTATATACCAATTAAACTCCAAAGAAAAATGATTAATCTACCAAGGCCACAAAAATTTATTCAAATCATGCTTAATAAAATAAATAAAAAATTTCAAGGCCCATTATGAAATCTGTAAAAGGAAGCTAAGTGATGGTAGGGAGGGCCATGAGGTTATGGAGAACTTGGTGATCCATTACCATTAACTATTAAAAAACCAAGGGCTTTAGATAAGAAAAGAAAAAAAAAATAAAGCGAGAGGCTAATAGGGGAAAAGGAATCTAAGTTTGAATTGGTTTAGAGAATTAGATGGTAGATTGGTTAATAAGTGGTTAAAGCGTCTTTGTCTCCCATTCCTATTATAACTTTTAATATTATTAATTTAAAATTTTAAAGTTAGATTATGCTCATTGAGAAATTTTACAATCATAAATCATAATACTATTAAGACCCAATTTAATTTTTATATTAATTACAATCATCTTAATTTTTGGGTCAATTGTGAATGTGAAATCATAATTTAAGACAAATATGGAGGTATAGAGTTACCATGAAGATTTTTATATTATATTAACTATGCCTTAAAATAAGAAAATGAAGTTTTTGTATTGCCATATAACTGATAAGATGTGATTAGATCATATTAATTGGACTTATTTGCTTTGTTTTGGGTTTGGTAAAATTAATATTTATTTTATTTTTGAAGGTGAAAAGTGGAGATTATATCAAATTTGATTTGAAATATCCAATTGGAGCATGATTTGTCAAAGCCATAAATTTTAGGAAGATGGAGTAAAAGATGACATATTGCTAAAATTGATAAGACAATCATGCCTAGCGTCAGATTCGAACTAGGAAATGTAGTCTAACAATGAAATTTTATTTTCAAATTTATTATATAGGGACTCTAATTTGTTTCAATCATTATATTTGGAATATTCATAGGCAAATATTTTAGGAGAGAGAGAAGAAGAAGTAATTCTCTATTCTTTTTTCAAAATTTTCAAATTTTTAGTGTCAAAAAGATAGGTATGAGTGGCTAAATTTGAATATTTTATTCAAGAGGAATTACAACCTCACTATAAGTTCGGGAGGTTTTATTCTAAACTTATATTTTATTTTAATTCAAGTATTTCTTAATTCTTCTTCCTATATTTCATGAGTAATTAAAATTGATTGATTTGGCAAATAAATTTAGTATTGATTATTCTATTGCTATTTAGTGATCTATAATTATCATGAAGGATTTGTAGAAGTAGTAATTAAGTTATTTATATATTTTCATATCTAACTTATGAGAAACAAGAAAATTAAATTGAATAGTTATAACTAGTAGGTTATTTATATTTTTGCATATCTAACTTATGAGAAATAAGAAAACTAAATTGAATAGTTATAGTTATCTTAATTATTTAATCCAGGGTTTAGTCTTTTATATTAAGCTTATTATCATTTAATTGGTAAGAAATGATTTATATGAAAATAATTAATAGTAAGTTTGAATAAATTAATTTAAAAAAAAATTGAGACTTATTATGGCTATCCTACTAAGTTTTAGGCTAGTTGCTCGAATTATGAAAATTGATTCTTTTTAGAATAATGATCAGAGTTGCAATTGGATGAGAATCTTTTTTTTAAGGAATGAATTATAGATTAACTATAGCAAAAGCTATTACAAAGTTACAACATTACAATGTTTTCCTAGATTTATATGGCTAGAGCTTCCTTACACAATTGGAAGCTCCATTACAAAAATTGCATAGAGAGCTATGATAAGTGTAATTGCATCATGTTTTAGGGCATAGTTTGATATGTGTTTAATTGTTAATTCAATCATTTAATATGTGTTTAGGTTAAAATTGTCTTACTTTGTTAATTATTTATGTTTTAAGTGTTTTAAGGGTTAGTACAAGTTTTTGATCTTCAATATTATGTTTTTAAGATACCCTAATGTGTTTACTAGTGTTTTAGGATCAACATCGAAGAACAGAGGAGTTTCGGAGACATTCATGCCAAAACAACGACCCACAATTATGGGTTACATGCCACGATTATGGCAGAAGCTTAGGAAATGGCCCACGATCACGGCCTACATGCCATGATTGTGACAGAAGGCTCAATTGTGAGCACGACTATGGCCCTATATCGGGCAGACGCGTAGACGCTCATAAAATTCATGTTTTGAGGGACTTTTTGGATTTTTTAGACTCCAAAAACCCTATGGCTACCCTAAACATAAAAGAGTAAAAAAAGAACAAAAAGAGGCAGAGAAAAGAGAGCTTCCCTGCATCCACTATTGAAAAACCTAAAGAGAGAAAGAGGAAGAGGAAGAGAAGAGGAAGAGGAAAAAGGAGGAAGAAGAAGCGGTCTTGATGTGTTTCCCAGAATAAGAGGTTTTCCAACACTGCTACCTTCCCCGATCGTCCATTCTAAGTGTCTATTTCCTTTTTGTTTCAATCTTATTCATGTATAAAGTTGGGATGGATTGTATGATGATAGATAATAGAATGATGATGATGTTCTAACTCTCCTTTAGAATTTTATTTTAATTTAATGATAATCTAGTCGATTGGGTTTATTGGATGAATGCTGTGATTTGATTATTTTTTTATAATTTGGTAATAAATTGAGACGGTGAACTAAATGAAATACAATTACATCAGATTAATGAGAGTTAGGCAATTTAATAGAAATTGTGATAAATCATATTGG